>JAQQST010000096.1:217931-435961 GCA_028646485.1 Cryptoprocta ferox | reverse complement strand
AATACTGAAAACAAACTGAGGGGGGAAGGGGAAGGGGGAAAGGTAAAGGGGGGGTGATGGTCTTGGTGGAGGTCACTTGTGGGGAAGAGCACTGGGTGTTATATGGAAACCAACCTGACAATAAACTATAAAGGTTAAAAAAAAAAGTCTCCATTAAGAGGTGTAAAATTCAGAGTAGCTCTCTAGTGCTTCGATCTTGGAAACAGTGGTCTTCATCTGCAACAAAGTGACATTGCCTTTGCACATGCTCTTCCTTCTGCATGGAATGTTCATCCCCATCCCCTAGTTCACCTGGGTTAACACCTATATACATCGTTCAAAACTCAACTTAGTCTTCCCCAGCCCCCACATACATGCCCTGTACCGTCTCAACAATCATTATGTCCTTTGCATTAGTTCTGAATCTTGGTCAAACTTTTTTTCATTTCATATGCCACAATGAATTGTAAATGTGTGTATGTGCATGTGTATATGTAGTTTTCTGTAGTAAATTAGAACCATGGACTATTTTTTTTAAATTTTGGGGCTTTTTACATAATGGCAACATTTAATATAGTTATTCAGCAACTCATACATGCCTGAAACCATTAGTCGAGGCGATCAGCAAATGAAAATACATGGGAGCCTAAATAAATACCTTGGTTTTGACCAGTTTCTTCATCTGAGGAGAGGGTACTTGTGATGTGTATGAAATTCTGGTGTTGTTTTCTTTTTGGAAACTAATTCCTATCACCCGGGGGTCTTCACTCATGTATCAGTGTGATTGCCGACCCATGTAAAAAGTATTCTAAAACTAAATCACGTACACTTTTTTCCTCCAATAAAAACCTTCCTGCAGGATAAGATGGAGGTAGAGAAGGTGGGAAGCAGGAGGTGTTTTTTTATTCTGCAACTGTATAACTCATATAGACTGTGAATAGTTATCACAGTAGGGGACGCCCACAGGAGGGGAGATGAAGTACCACACGGATAATCGGATCAGTGAGATTCTAAATAATATCTACAGATGCTCCCACAAGGCAATCTCCATCACTTTTGAAGTAACACTTGTTTTTTCTCCCCACAAATGACTGCTCACTAAGAACTGGGCACAACGTACTTCTGAAAAGAAATGCCTTGCAATGCTTTGTAAGAAGGGGCGGTTGACTGAATACCATCTTCTTCGTCCCAAAAAAGAGAAGTGGGGTTTCACGCAGTTTTCAGTGCACTCATCATAAATATGGAGGGACTATGTAGCCCAACTTAATAAAAAAATCAAATTTTGAGTTTAATGAATTCTATACCCTCTCCCATCCATGTTGCAACACCCATCAAGCCAATTTTGCTATAAAAAGTGTCAATTCAAAGCCCATCTCCCACCCCACCCCCCCATGTCAGGGTGGGACCCAGTGGTAAATGGGAGGTGCAGGGAGGGCAGGGTAAAGGCAGCTTTAACATTTTCAGTGAATAAAAGCAGGCTTGTTCGTGGTTTTGATTTGCTTTTAATAACAAGTTCCCTCAACCAAAACTGATGAATTGGCATAAGAACAAGGGTACAAAAGAAACATCAAGGGGCCTTCCAAATTGCTACCTAAAGGATGAATTCTCTGCTTTGGGTGGCCATCATTTTAGCCCTCAGAAACAGGGAGATAAAAAGATGCAAAGTTTTTAATATATGCTGCCTGAATATATAAAGGAACCGATTAGAGCCTGTGGCCCATGGTGTTGTCTTAATACTTTATAATCACATTCCGTACTTTTAAGCAAATGCAAATTCTGTCGAATGCTGCCCTTAAAAGGCAATTTCACTGCATAGTAAATTGAAAGTAATCACTGATACAGGGTAAATACAGCCTCTGTTGGGTAAACACCAAAGCATTTTCCACACAGTACTGCATTTTAAAATAGCTAACTTTATTGTCAGTGAAAAGATAGGCACAAAGTGGATTCAAACCTGCTTAACTTTATTGGAACTAGCTCAGTCGATTACAGAATGGGGTCGCAATCAACAAGGGGCCACATACATTTGACACCGAAGGTGATTCTTCTCTAGCCACCTGCCAACCTCAGCTATCCATTTTATTAACACATGCCATTAATCACAAAAGAGGCCAGAAAGGAGGTTTGATGATTCCACGTAACTCATCGTTGCTACTGGAAAAAAATTAAAAAGCTCTGACATTTGTCCTACTAATGATGAATGACACTTGGGAGATTTATTTCCAAGGATCATGGTGGGTCGATATTGATGGCAATTAGCCCATACTGATGCCTTCCTTTGAAAACACGTTCCGTAAGAATGCACACATTTTAAGTAACACATTCCATATGTGAATGAGCAATTGAGATAACAGGAGATTGTATGGCTAACGGACGAGAATATAATTTATAAAAGTTAGTCCATATGTATACACTGTAAGCTGCCGCATTATGAGTGTTCAGGCTCTTCATAAAAAGTAGTTTGCACAATCAGTTTGTTCATTTTCCAATCGTTGTGCCCACCCAACCGCGTAACAAGAGAACACTTGGTATGTCTTCTATGGCAGATGATGGCAGATGTTTCAAGTCATTGCTCTCCCTGTCATCCTGAAGCTCGAAAGCAACATTGAAAATAAATCCTTCATTAAAACAACAATCAAGATACATGATTCTAAGAGAATGTGCAAGCTACTTTTCTTTAATAAAAAATGGTTAATAGGAGCTTTCTATCAAGTATGATTCATTCTAATGAAGTTTTCTTGTACATGGGACATCGGGGTACAACTGACTTAAATAGGTGCCCAGAGACCACCAGGCAGTACATGTTAAGACAACAAGGTCACCCTTCTGTCCTGAGGTGCCAGTAAAATGCATAGATAAGTGGGAGTCCAGAAAGATCCCCCAAATGTTATACCCATACAATTGTGAAAAGGTGACTAACTTGACATTTCTCCCATAAACCTGAATCTTTAGGACACCTATTTGAGATTTTCTGAAAAGGTTGAATCTACCTTGTTCGTAAACATAGTACACTGACATGGACTTCTTCCATCTCTTAGATGTACAATATTACTTGAGAAAATTACCTGGGATTAAAAAACTGAGCCAAAAAGGATTTCCTCTGATGTGAGGGGGCAGAGATGCTGTGGAAAGTTCAAAGTAGTATTCAGCCAAAAACTTCCTCCTTTCCCCAAAATACACTAGGTTAAAGAGATGGCTGCCACACAGTGTGGAATGTATGACATTTGTCACCTTCCAGAATGTGATTAAAAGCATGGCTCTCAGAGCTAGCAAAAATTCTGGCAATGTGTTATAAACATAAAAGGAGCAGATGAAAGGTTTAATTTTATTTGTATTTACTTATTTGGCTAGAAAGTAGCAGTCCTCAAGTTTGTTTTCCATGTGAGGACTTTTCCCCTTATGACTGAAGAGTGGTATGAATGAGAGTTAACACAACGGCACTTATCGTTTCTATCTAGGATTCATTTGATGGCTGAAGACTAACGTGTAGGATGATCACTTCTTTATTGAAATGTTTAGACTGGCTGAAAATCACATCACTCTTCCTCGTCTCTCCCTGGCCCCACAAAAAGAATTCCTTCGGAAGGTAATTAGGAATGACACAAAAATATTGTTAAATATGCCATTCCCGTGGTCACAGAGGAACCCTGTAAGATGACCTGAGACAGCCAACGCCATAGCAAGACAAGAAGTGAGGGGGATTGCTTAGGGGGAAGTTTCATGTGATTCAATGTTGAAACGAGGACCAGTAAAGAGAAAAACCTTGCAAAAAGGCACTGCAGGAGAGGCAAGGTAGGAATCTAGAATCCTGGACAAACCAACAAAGCCAGGGACATTTTACAAAACATGTATGCCCTGGTCCATGAAGATGCCTTTTCTTAAAACGAGGCTTTTTGTATATAAGGATTTCCCAAAATAAGCATGGTAATTAGCAAAATGGAAAGCTGTGTTGATTGATCTTGAAAAAGTAACCTCTCCAGGTCTCAAATTCCTTGTCACTAAAATGAGGGGGTAGGGCTCTATTGCTGAAGTTCCTTCCAGCCACTATGATTCACAACGTAATATATCAGGCCTACTCTTCTATTAATCTGGTTTCTAACTAACACATCCCCAAACTTCTACCCCCCACCCTTACCTAACACCCCCCACTTCCCTCAACCTCCCATACCCCTGAAAACTGATCTTAATGACATTTTCTGTGGATCTGTCACCTTAATTAAGGTCAGAGAGGTGACACAGAGCAGGGACCTGTGGCAAGAAGCAGCCCTTTTGTGTCCCTGGAGGCGGCCCTCTGGTAAAGCTCCGGAGCCATGGCCTCCTTGGTCCCTGTCCACATGCACATTTCCTGCTACTCTCCAAAGGTATTCCAAGATGGAGTCACTGGCAGTGAGAAGGGACAGCTAAGGATACATCTGCAGCCCACCTCTCCCCTGACTGCAGCATAGTACTTTGGGCTTCTGATGCTATTCCCTTGGAGGTTATAGTCAACAATGCCTTTTAAGACATATGCTAAGAATTGGGGAAAACAAAACGAGTTATTTCAAAGTAGTCACCAGAAACTCAAAGCATTCAGCTCATCAACAAGAAATGCTTCCTCATTTTGCAAATGATTGGAAATCTGAAACTGGTGACACAGCCAGTGAACTTATGCTGGAGAAAAAATGAACACTAAGCAGATTGGTCTCAGGAAAGGCAAGTGAGCTGTGCACATGGCCACACACAGCACCTCGTACAACTCTCCATCAAGGCCTCCGATGGTCTTAACTCCCTAAATAGGAGGAAGTTGTACAGCACACAGCTAATTTACTCTGTTAGCATCTGAAAGCAATATATTAATTATCCAAATGCATAAATTACTCCAGAGTATATATATGAATGTATGAACCTCCGCGAGGAAACCAAAAGAATCCACTTCCAAAGCACCACTGAAATGAAGATAAACACAATCTCCTGGCACAGGGTAGCTGGGAAATTGGGAGGGAAAATTAGCTCCAGCACCCTTCCACACCCCAATATCCCCTGCCTTTTCTTCCGCTTACACAGCTCCTAAAACTATTTTCTTTCATGAGCCCGAGATGAGAGCTCCCTCTCTGGATGCTGCCTAGATGGTAAGTATACAAAACAGCACACGTGCAAATTCTCTCCAGCTTCCCACTTCTGAAATCTACATGTTACGCACTGTCTCCCAAACATACTGTGCTCTTCAATGAAAATGATCTGGAATATGGAAATGCTAAATAAAACCACGCACGTTGAAAACATTCATGTATATCCAGCTATTAACAGTTCATGTATTTGTATAAATCCAAACAATAAACTTTAGAGCACATTCTGATTAATCTGTCTTTAGAGGTACTCTCTGAGTGTGTACCAGAATAGACTGGAGTTTGTATGGTATTACTTAAGTACTATATTGTTTCAATAAAAAGTCCCTTTAAAAAACATCCCCCCCACCCCTTGTCCTCACCCTCAAAATAAGAACAAACAAAAGGGAAAAATGGTTAAAAGCACTCTTGCTGATAAACTGCAGCTCTCGAATAGGCCGTTTAGATGAGATATTCCACCATCTCTGCATCAGGCTCTTGTCCCAGGATCTGAATGGGAGCTTTTCTTTCCAGGGTATTGGAGTGGAAAACAGGGCCATCTAAATGGAAACAGGGGGTTAGAAACCACTTAGGGATCAGGTAAAGACTCAGATTTCTAGAAATAGACCTCTTTTGAGCCATGAATCCAGTGGCAAAGGGAGACTTGCCTGGCACCGCCTTCCCTTGTTCACCTGAGCTTGTTCACATTTACAGCTACTGGAAGGAAGAACCACCTTGACGAACCCCTGTTCCCATCCTAGTCTCCCAAGAAGTCATTTACGACTCTGCACCCATCTCTTATGATCAATCCCCTTTAGAACCTGAACAACTCTGGCCAAATGACTGGCTGTGTCTACACAGCAGGATGCCCACAAGCAATCCGTAATAGAGGGTAGAATCCAAGGCTACCCCATAAGGAGGATTATTACCTGTCTTATCTGGATTGCAGGTCAGACTTGGTATAGACAAACGACGTGGTCCAGAGCCGGCAGCCGGACTTGCAGAAGCCTCAGCCTGACCCAGAGCTGGAGTTGGAGCTGGAGCCGGCGTAGCAGCCGCAGTCGGAGCTGGAGTTGGTGCCTGAGTCTGAGCCGGAGCAGAAGCCGGAGACACTGTTGGAGCCGGAACCGCAGTCGGAGCCGGAGCTGGAACCGGAGCCGGAGCAGCTGGAGCAACCTGAACAGCAGCAGGAGGCGCGACAGCAGCAGCGGCAGCAGAGGCAGCAGCTGGAACCTGAGCAGCAGCAGCCGGAGAAACGGCAGCCGCCAGAGCAGCAGCAGCAGCAGCGGTTGCTGGAGACGGGGCGGCAGCGGTGGCGGCAGCCTGAGGAGCAGCAGCAGCGACAGCAAGTGGAGCAGCGGCTACCATGGTGGTGGTGTTGGTGGCAGCGTTGGCAGTGATGGCGGCAGCAGTGGCGGCAGCAGCGACTGGCGCGGGGACAGAGATTGGAGCAACAGCTGCGGTTTTGTTCTGTTCCGTGCCCCGTTCCGTCTGGGTGCTGCAATCCCGGCTGCCTGTCTTGGAGTGAGCGGAGAGCAGGGGAGTGGAGGGAGGCACGGGCGAGGGTGTGGAGGGCACAGACTCTGCCCGGTAGTCCCCACCCAGGAGGATACCTACAAAGGGAAAAGGGAAAGAGGTCAGAAAAGTACCGGCTCTTCCAATGCAGACATCGGGTTACCTTTTCTTCCGCGGAGATTCAGGAGAAGCACAAAGGGACGCAAGTTTCTACTTGCGCCTCTGAGGAACCCAGGAATTGGTTCGGCAGGCACGTCCCTTCTGGTCCTCGTTCTCCACCCCAGCATAGTGTATTAAACCTTTAAGTGCCCTGCGAATCTGTTTTGATTTACTTTTCCAGTGGTGATTAATTTCCACTGGGCTTGAGAAGGGTTCTACTAGGCTCCACTTACAACCCATGTCATCCATGAGCAGTGAGCCGGGAAGGATTGGGGGAACGATCAGTGATCTGTGGTCACAGATGAGTGCGATGATAATTGTGTAACCTAAGGTTCTCATCAAGACCGGGGTCCTGGAAATGCCTACTTCTATCCAAAGGACATTGCAAGCCTCAGAGGACCAAGGAAGGTATTAGAAGCAACGCAAAGACCTAAAATTAAAATACAAAGCTGGCTTCCTCAGGCTCTAAAAAAGTGCCTGGTGGTATCCACAGTGTTTCTGGGGTTTTGATTAGAGGGGAAGGAATGGACAGAAATGGAATGAAAAAGTACATTCAGTTCTCATCTCAGAACATTCTGGTAACAAAAACCTGCCACCCAGCTACATTTAGCTTAATTAGAACTCTTGAGTCCTTGTATTATATGGGAGGAGAGAACAGAGAAAAGTCTGGAGTTCTGAACTTTTGACTGACATGAAGGTCACATGGGCTTTGGACAAAGACAAACGTCTGGCATGGCAAAGGCCATGTCTGAGAATTTTCTAGAGTAAACTGAAGTTGTCTTCTTTCCCACCTAAACAGAACTCAGAATTCTTATCTTCTAAGACTTTGGCTTCAACCAGTGCTCTGTCAGTGAGACATCAGTGTGTGAAGGAGTTCCTGAATATGCAGCTAGCCTCTCAGGAGGACTGATACCCAACCTGGTATATCTTCCACTCTAGAATCTGGACCATCACTCCTTTTCCTTGCTGAAGGAGTGACGGGCACATATCTAAACCCGTCACTTTAATCTTCTTTATCTGCTGTCATTACCTAGGCTCCCCTTCCAGCTCTTGTCATCTCGCTTCTCTTCCATAATGGGGGTGCCAGTCAGGGTGGAAGAATGTGAGAGCAGGCCCGAGCCAGCATTGGAAATGGACATCAGAGACTTTGCTGGTCGCATGGATGACAGCTGCTCTGTCTTACTTGGCTCCTTCCGGGAACGCTGCTGGAGTACTTTGATCATGGCGTCCTTCTCAATAATTTGGGCATGGAGCGTCTTAATCCTAGGAGCCAAAGACAAAGAACATATAAAAACCTCGTCGCCACTTCCATGTTCTGGTCTCACTGCCTGCATGGACTTGAGTTTCCACTATCTTTTCAACTGGGGAGTGGTTTAGTCCTTTCGGAATTGAAAAGCAAGGGGAGGTGAGCTGTATTTTTAAAAACACCTTTCTCCACATCCCAATGGATCTAGCGGAGCATCCAGGAGTTGTTGCTTAAACCTCAGGAAGCCAAAGCAAGGTCCTGGTGGGAAAAAAGGCTGTACATAAGAGAGTAAATGGATGTCGTGGGTGCTATAGTGAAGAATCTGAGTCAATGGAATGATGTATGTAGTGGGAAGATGAGGACTTCTTTGAATGGGCTGCCAATTTCCATTAATAAGTAAATGATCCTGAGTTTATAAGACATATTAGGTGCCCTACCTGCAAGTGTGAATGGATATTCTTTTACTGTGCACTCTGCTGCATCACAGGGTTGAAGTCCAATGCTAGAAAGAATATCCCAGAGTACAAATACCAACAATACAGTTCTGGCAGAGGGAAGATGGAAAGCAATTACCAAGGCCAATGGGGAAAGCAAGGTAAAGGTCATTGCATTTCAAACCCAAGTTAATAGGCTGGCAGGTGTGTAGGGGTCGTGGGAGGCTGCATTATCAGGTTTCTCAGTTGTGAATGAAGATGCCTGTCCTTCCCTACTGACCTATCTGGTCTCTATACTTTCTTCTCAGATCCATTGGGGTCCAGATTGATATTTTACCTGCCCTCCATGTCAAGGCAACGCTTGTTGGCCATCAAGATCTCTTCCTCCTCTTTCTGGATGCGAGCTTCCAGAGCTGTATCATAGCTGGTGTTAGGAGAGTGGCTGATGACTGTTGTATCCCTGGGAAGGAAAAGGACAGTCATGATGATAAGGCAGCAAAATCAATGAATCCTATCATCTCCCTCCCATGTCAAAGGTATTGCTGGAAAACAGTAAGCTACAGCCAAACTCATTAGGAATGGTTGGTTTCTGGATGACTTTCTGAAAAGAACCTCCAAGATGGGAAGGTTCGGCTTTCAGATCTAGCTAGAAGAGGTTTTTGGCATGGATACAGGGGCAAAAGTCAGTGAGGGGATTCTATGAGAGGTACATAGGCTTGCCTTCAGAACTAGACAGATATCTTCCCAACGCCTCCTGGCAGAGAGTCCCTTCACGTGTTTAGATCATGGCCAGGTTATAGGAAGACCTTTATATGTTCACTTTATATGATTATTTATATTACACATAAGATATTATAGATTTTCACTTTATTCTCATTACAGCTATGAAGGGGTAAAAGCTAGACTCTGATGAAAGTCCAAGAATGTACTAAATAGCTATTGCTACAGATGTATAGCAGCAATGACACCCAAGTGCTAGGAACAAACTATAGAGACAGTACCAGTAAAGGTCAGATCAGGCATGTGAGCTGAGTGAGAAGCATGGCCTTTGAGTCAGTGCCACTTAAATCCTATCTAACCTACATCAGAAACATTCTAGTGCCAAATCTAGGAGTCTCTCCCCCCAGCTACGTGACTGTTCTCTTGCCAGAGTCCCAACTGCATGAGGGGCCATCATGTTTCACTTGAAAGTGTCTCAGGCCATTAACTCAAATACTAATTAATAAGGAGTAAAGAGGGGGGGTGTGCGCGCGCACATGAGAGAGAGAGAGAGAGAGCGCAGGAGAGGAGGAAGGGAAGGGGAGGGGGCGGGGCAAGGCTGATGTCTAAACGGCACAAGTCAAAGATACACGGGAATCCTGTATCATCCTGATAAGTGAGGTCATGCCTCTTTCTTTAGTTCATTTGGAACTAGTGGTAGAAAAAAAGAGGGAAAGAAATGAAAAACAAACCTGGATCTTCTTAAGGAGTAGGCTGGAGGGAAAGAAAAAGGGATTAGGAAGAATACTGATGTAATTATATTGTTCTTAAAGGAAAAGCTGACAATAGACTGAGAAAACAATGAAATGGCACTTCTTCATTATACTTCCTATGAGAACAGGGAGCTGTGGGAGAATTTTCTGCTGGCAGCTAGCTATGTTCTCTTAGCTTAGAGACTGTAACCAGTGCAGATGGGAGTGAAAGGGCAGGGGATTGAAGATGCAGAAAGTGGGTATTAAAGTTAGGGAATTTTGGTAAGTTCCTACAAAACTACTGTTTCCCAAAATGTTTACACTTGATATGCCATTTATTTGAATGGTGAAATAAATTGGAGAGCAAGAAGGAGAAGGGCTTATGGTGACTCACATCAATTGCTAAATTGAAAATATTTTGGCCTCTTAGGATTCTACACTTGCTCTAGCGAATTCACTTCCTTATAGTCCTACCAGGAATGGCACTTGTGTTCCGAAATATCCAAGGGGAAATGACATTGCGTAATGTTGAGAGCACGGGCTCTGCCCACTTTCCCAAGTGCCCTGCCATGAACAAACTCTCATGAGCTCTAGATCTCAGTCTCCTCATATGGAAGGCAGAAGTCATAATTATACCTGTATCTCATGGCATTTTGGGGGGCCCAAATAAAAGTATGCATGTAAAAAATGCAGTGCCAGGCACAGTAAAAACATTCAACAAAGTTATCTGTTATTAGAGAGAAAAGTATGGGTAGGGGCGCCTGGGTGGCTCAGTTGGTTAAGTGTCCGACTCTCAGTTTCCACTCAGGTCATGATTTCACGGTTTCGTGAGTTCAAGCCCTTGTCAACGGGCTCTGCGCTGATGGTATTCGGTCTGCTTGGGATTCTCTCTCTCTCTCTCTCTCTCTCTCTCTCTCTCTGCTCCTCCCCCACTCACGCTGTCTCTGTCTCTCTCAAAATAAATAAATAAACTTTAAAAAATGTTTCAAGAGAGAAAAGTATGGGTAGAAGGAGAGTAACATACAAGAAGGTATGACTTGAAGGAATTCCAGCTCTAGGTAGAATCCTAGAGGCAGCTCCTATAGTGCACAGCTCCCATGCGATGGTTGCTTCAGAGCCAGGCCTCTCTAAAGAGTGTGTGGTGTCTATGGACACTGGGGACATGAGCGTACGGTTTGTCACTGGGGGAGCCAGTGCTGGCTCACTGCCACTTTCACTGCATAAAAGACCATTTTGGGGACTCAGAGCCCTGCCAGCTAATTGATATGGACACTGTGAACTCCTCAGGAATGGAGCCTGAAAATGTGGGGCACTTAGTGAATTCCTACAGAGCTGCCAGGACAGCCTTCAACATCAATCTTCCTTCTAGAAGACTGGGGCTACTAAGCCAGTGGCTCAGGCAAAAGCACGCAAGCAGTGCTTGAAGGAGCAACTTGACCTAACTTCGAAAATACTGAGACTATCCTTAAGCACATCAGGAGAGAGATGCTGGGCTTGAGAACATAGTCTGCAAACCCCAAACTGTAGATCCCTGATTTTGACATTCTACATCCAAATTCTTTTTTTAAAATGTTTATTTAGTTTTATTTTTTTAATGTTTATTTTTTTAAATTTTTTCTAATGTTTATTTACTTCTTTTGAGAGAGACAGAGACAGCACAAGCAGGGGAGGGGCATAGAGAGTCCCAAGCAGCCTCTGCACTGTCAGCACAGAGCCCGATGAGGGGCTCCAACTCACAAACTGTGAGATTATGACCTGAGCTGAAACCAAGAGTCAGACGCTTATCTGACTGAGCCACCCAGGCACCCCTGAAATATTTATTTATTTTTGAGAGAGAGAGAGAGAGAGAGAGAGAGAGAGCATGAGCAGGGGAAATGCAGAGAGAGGCATAGAGGATCTAAAGTGGACGGGCTCCACACTGACAGCAGAGAGCCCAATACAGGGCTCCATCTTGTAAACTGTGAGATCATGACCGGAGCTGAAGTAGGATGGTCAACTGACGGAGCCACCCAGGTGCCCCCTACATCTAAATTCTTAAGTAAACAATTTCTGGCAACTATCCTTCCAGTCATCTCTCTCCTTCCTTTGTCTGATGAAATTATCCCCATCACATTGCTTACATCACTTTCCAGAATGTCACCCATGATTTCTTAATTAAAATAGCTAGAGTTTTCAACTTTTAAACTTCAAATCCATCTTTTCCTATCAAAAGCATCCTTGTTTATTTAATATGTGAACTTGACCATGAGTGGAGCCCTGTGGTTGAAGTTACTGTGATGCTAAAAAAGTGGCTAGACATGCATCAGACTAGTCCCTGACTGCAGGAAACTTGCAAGAGGAGACAAGAAAATATAAGGGCAAGTAATTAATTGTTACAGAGGTGAGTGTGAACTTTATTCCCATAGGCACTAAAAATTACTAGAGCTTTTTGAGGGGAGTGGAATGATCCAAGGTATGTTTTAAAAAGATAACATTATCTCTGGCTGAAATGTGATGGGGGATTAGGGGAGCAATACAGTGGACTTGGGCAAACCAGTCAGAATGGTCACTGTAATAATCCCAGCAAGAGATACTGAAATCATGAACCAACGCAATTACAAGGGGAATGCAAACAGGCCATAGGAGGCACAAATGCTACAACTTGGAGACTATTTAAGTGTGGGTGTTGGAGAGAGGGAAGAATGAATGAGAGCTTTGGTGTTTCTAATTCAAAAGACTAGAAAAGATGGCATACCGCTCATTTTCTATGATAGGAATATAAGGAGAGATTTTTAGGAAAACATTATAACGGGTTTCGGTTTTAGTTACATCAGAGTTAACACATCTTATGAATAGTCATATGACAATATCCAACAAGTTGTTGACAATTCTAACTTTAACCTAAGGGATGTCAGACTTACTATTTGAAGCTGTAGTAGCAAACAAGACAGCTAAGACAGAATGCAGAATGAGAAAAAGCTGAGAACGCCAACTGAGAAAAGCCTATAAGGAAGGAATAGGTAGGCATGTATAATGTGTGTGACCAGCTTCTACCTCCTGCTTTCCCTTCCTTTCCTTCTTTCCCAGATTGACATCATCCAAAATAAAAACAACACACTGCACGTTTGGGGAAGGTTAATGACCGGATTCAGGAAATGCAAACTAGTAAATTACATGGCTGATCAGGTTTGTTATCTTTTTTTTTTGAGACAGAGAGAGAGAGAGAGAGAGAGAGAGAGTGTGTGCGTGTGTGTGTGTGTGTGTGTGTGTGTGTGAGCAGGCACGCACACACGCACAGGGGAGGGGCAGAGGGAGAGGGAGAGAGGGAATCTTAAGCAGGCTCCATGCCCAGCGCAGAGCCCCATGCAGGGCTCAATCTCAGGACCATGAGATCATGACCTGAGCAGAAATCAAGAGTCAGACACTTAACCAACTGAGCCACCCAGGTGCCCCAATTATCTTTTTATCCTTTTGCTGCTATTCAGAAATTCACCATTCGCGAGCCACAATCTGCATTGCCAAATCTATTCTTCTAGGTCAAACTACTCGGTAATAATTTCTCTTATGTAAATTAAGCATCTAAAGAATCTCTAGGAACACAATAATATGGAAGTTATAATATGGGCCATATTACTGTGATTATTTATCATACTTTTCAGTGAATAAATAATAAGCTCCAAACAGTAAATCTTAAACAGTTAATAATCCTTAATCACCATCTTGAAATCATCATATCTGGAAAGCAGCAGAGTCTAGTGGTGAAGGTGTCAAAATGCCATTTTTCAATCCCAGTTCTTCTTCTTAGTAGCTGTCTGTGATCTTGGGGAAATTATTTAACCTGTCTGTGCTTCAGTTTCCTCACACGTAGAATAGATAATAGTACTTATCTCAAAGACTTATTGTGAGGATAAGCAATAACTGTAAAGTACTTAGCAGAGTACCTTATATAGAAAACACTGCCTGTGCTTTCTTGCCTTGACAGCTGTCCCTTTGACAAGTGGTGCTTTGTAGAATCAAAGTGCTAACAGGAGTATAAACAGATCACCTAATAGGTCTTCTCACCTGAGAAAAGACTGTTCTCTATTATTATATTAAAATCTGTACTTTAGGGGCACCTGGGTAGCTCAGTCAGTTAAGCATCCAGCTTTGGCTCAGGTCATGATCTCATGGTTCATGGGTTCCAGCTCTGCATCCAGCTCTGCGCTGACAGTTCAGAGCCTAGAGCCTGCTTTGGTCTGTGTCTCCCTCTCTTCCTCTTCCCCTTCCCCACTTGTGCTCTGTCTCTCAAAATTAAATAAACATTAAAAAATTTTTAAAATATGTACTTTATTATTCACAATGGCCAAAGACCTGAAACAATCCAAATATCCATCATCAAGTGAATGGATAGATTATGGTGGTACACCCAGCCTAGGAAATACTACTCAGCAATTAAAAGGAATAAACTATTGATACATACATCAACTTGTATGAATCTCAAAATAATTATGCCAAGTGACAGAAATCAGAGTATATACTACATGACTCCTTTTGTACAACATTCTAGAAAAGGCAAAATTATAACGACAAAAAACAAACTGTTGTCTAGTGTCAGGTGGGGGAAGAAGGGATCAAGTTGAAGGGGTACATGGCACTTCAGAATGCACCCTCTATCTTGACTGCAGTGGTGACTACATTATTGTATATAACTGCCAACATTCATCAAACCATTCACATAAAATAGGTGTTTTAAAATATGTAAACAATACCTTAATTGAAAAAAATTCTACAACTACCTTTGATACCACCCAAGCAATATTTCCTAAATGTACCACCTGTTATTTACCTATAAACTATTACATTGGGACTGTATGAAGTTGGAGATACTAGCAGAATACACAGAAACCAAGCAGGTCATTAAAATGTGGCACTAGATTTAGGGATTTAAGTTATAGAGTTAGAAACCATTTCCTTCTCTTTCACTTCTTTAAAAATTATTTAGAAGGAAAATAGAACATAAATCCTTTACCACAGAAAGATGCAAAGAGCAGAACTTTGGTCAAATTGTTAGGGTTGAATGAAACCACTGGACAGAAATGAAAGGGCAAAAAAGATGTTGGAAGGGAAGGCAGAAGAGCCCATAGGCTCTGAAATAAAATTTTCTGAATGTCACCTTCCAAACTGGAAATCTCATTAAGAGGAAAAGGAAACCAATCTCCGTGGCCAAGCATAAGTGGCACTATCTCTGAAAAAAAAAAGTATAATTCTAGAAATAGAAGGGTCTGGAGGAATTACCTAGTCTACTTCTCTCACTTTGCAAGAATGCAAACACAGTCTCTCAATTTCTCCTGTGAGCTGGAGTAATAGGTGTGCAGAAAAGCATACAGTCCCAATACAGGATGTTTGCCCAAGGAACTAGCATAAGGTGTTTCTGGCCAGGTGGAAACTGGCTGCTTTTTATCATATTAGATGATAAGCGTGCACATTTAACTGAAAACAGTGATTACATGAAAACTTTCTACCTGGTGATTTAAACAAATGTGGTTTAAATTAAATCTACTTTATGGAAAGCAACAGATTCTGGGAAGAAATCTATCTGAAAGTGGGTTCCCCCAATATCAAAACTTTCCAGGAAGGAAGGAAGGAAGGAATGGGGTAGTTTCTTTATACAAGGACCTCAGTGACAACCTCCTAGCTTTCTTGCATTTCCTGACCTGAAGTCTATTCTGAAGTCGGTTTTAGCCACGAACCTCCCAGCATCAAGAATGCTGGCTTTCCAACATTTTCTCACACTGCACACCTTTATGAGCTAGATCTTTCTCAGTTTCTGCCCAAAGATGACAAAATCACCCTTCATCTCCTTTTCAGTGTTAGGGTTTCCTGAATAACCTTTGAATAAGCACTTGGGCACAGGTGTTTTCTTGGGAGGGAGCAGCTAAAATTACACTTAATTCTGCTTCTAATCTGCCTACAAACTTGCCGACCATCTTCTAGCACAGCTGGGGCTTCCATGCACTCGCTTACTGCCCTGGCATGTGCCGAGCACACTGTTCTTTGAAAACAAAGACAGGGATGCATAAGCCCATGATGACGTCAAAATCAAGGCACAGGTGATTTCAATCCATTTAAGGTTTATCGATTCTCCATGTACTTGGAGGCAGGCAGAGTGTGTTAGAGAAACAGTAAGACATCTTCCTGGAGAATCGGGAATACATGTGCAGATCACCAGCCCAGCTTCGTAAGCACTGACCTCCTCCTGATTTGGCATGAGAAGGACTCACAGATAAATGTATC
Organism: Cryptoprocta ferox; assembly: GCA_028646485.1. Classification (NCBI taxonomy): domain Eukaryota; kingdom Metazoa; phylum Chordata; class Mammalia; order Carnivora; family Eupleridae; genus Cryptoprocta; species Cryptoprocta ferox. The sequence continues at coordinate 419,841 of JAQQST010000096.1, read as the reverse complement.
CACCACCTGGCCCCCGCCACACACACATCACAGCCTAAACTCTGGCAAGCGTTTCCAGATTCCGACAGTTCACCGCCTTTAGGAGAATGCTCGAAACAATAGCATGGTTTTTAATAACTTTCTGGGTAAAGCTTCTATGGGTGCAATACGCTCTGGCCTCCCTTAGATACCCAACTGGAGACCAAGGCTCTATCTGTCTCTCCAACAACCCAGGTCATCTCCTGATTCAAATTTAGTTTTTGTTGTTTCTATCATTCTTTTCCAACTGATGATTATGAACAGCAGCGAGACACACAAATTGGACAAGAACACTGTTTCCTCCAAAGACCAATATTTAATGTTTTCACGTGAAAAGGGGACATGGAAGAGGCAAAAAATTAAAAAAAAAATTCTTCTGCAACTTTCTCTCCCTTGCCAAGTGGAATGTGACTGTTTACATGTGATGAAGTTAGGGACACGGAGAATGTGGCCTTCAAATATAGACCTTCTCAAAGGGCAGGGATGGATCCATGTTCGGCACAGCCTCTGGCATACCTTGGGTGAGCCAGAGCTATCAAATGGCAGCAGCCACTCTTGAGTGACATTTAGTTTGAGTGGCATTTCTCTGGAGAGGCTCTCATTCCTGTCCTGGGGCTAAACAAAGAAACCATCAAATGTGGCCAAAAGAAGTCATGGCTCTGGTGAAGGAGCCGTGCAAATGTTCAGTTGACCCTGTCTGCCATTGTCCTGGCTCCTGATGAAAGCTGAACTATGATTCCAGTAAGTTCATTAAGTTAACGTTCATTTTCAAACTCCTGACCTAAATTCCTAAACAGTCTCTGTTTAACCAGGTGAAAGGAAACACACTTAGGTAGACACTGGGGAGGGGAACAAAGAGCACTATAGGAAAAAGAGCAAAAACACCCGGAACAATCTTTTAACCGGTCACCTTTCTGTTCCACCCACCACCCATGCCCTCCACCAGGGATTCCAGAAGCCAGCTACTTACCTCTGCGCAGCTACGGTTGCAGCAGCATCTAGAGCGAAATGTCTCATCACATTCTCCTCCAAATACTTCTGCTCCCACTTCGTCATATCAGCTTCCAGGGCCAGGATCCTCTCCTCCTTCTCTCGAAGCAACTCCATCAGTGCAGTGGCGCTGTGTTCTGAAACGCTGGCGGGCTGAGGGTTGCCCTGGCGCTGGTTGGGGAGATGCCGAGACCCCCCCGGGTTACTGAGAGAACCATGGTGACCGAGTCCCATTTGAAGAGCCCCTATTCTTGGAGAGCATGACTGCCCGAGCCACTTCAGTTTGGATTCTGATCCAGAAGCAAGGGAAATTCAGATTTCCTCCCAAGGCAACAGCACTTTCTATCTTGGGCTTGAACAGGAGACTCTTGATCAGGAAAGCAGCTTGCCGTATCAAATAGTCACGCCGCTCAGAAAGTGGATGGGTGGCTGAAAAATCACTATCCCTGCCTGCCAGCATGGCACACACTAGAAATGGACATTAACCGCCTGGGATTGGGTCCCTACCTTGCCCCTAACTTGTTGTGTGGTCTTAAGTGAGTCATGCAACCTTTTCTGGGTATTGATTTTCTCCCATCTGAAAATGAGAAGGGATATGGGCAGATGATTCTGAAGACCAGAGCTAATTCTAAAATGTCTGGAGTCTACTTGTACAGCGTCTTCACTTTTTTTTTGTTTGTCTGCCAACCCTTCCCACCGTATCTTCACTTCTTAGAGGGTCTACTGTTCGTATGAAAATAAAAGGTGAGAGACAATAGGCATTAAGGATTTTGCTGGGCTAGGAGGCTAAGGAAGCCGATCACAATTAGGAGGTAGTCTGGAGTAAGATCAAATGGGGCAAAAAAACCTAAAGATGAGCACAAGTGTGGTTTTTATCTTCATGTCCGACACCAAATGAAAAATAACCAATAAGGAGTGATCTCATTTTAAGTTCTCCATACCTGCTGAATTCTGAGTGATTCCAGTTCCCTCTCTAGCCGGGTCCGAAGACGATGCTCCAACTGCTCACGTTTTTCACACGCCGCCTGGAGCTGTACGAGGGCTTGCTGCATCTTCTCGACCTTATCTACATACACTTGCTTCTTTTTCAGCTGAAATTCCAGGTTGGGAGAGTTGCGAGATGCCACAAAAGAGAACAACAGAGTTGGTTATGCCGCCCCCAAATTCAGCCTTGTGTTTAGATCTCTTTCTGACCATTTCCAAAAAAAAGAATGAATGGCAAGAAGGTCCTTCATGATGAGTAGAACACTGGCTTTTACTTATCATGCAGACAATGTGACGGGGAAGAGGAATTAGGAGCCCCCCTGCCTTTTAAACATTTTCTTCTTTCCCCATCTCTATGCCTTCCCCAGACCTATTTCCATCAGTAGGGTCTGTCTTAGATGGCACGCTTTTAAGATGATTAAAATGATAATCCTTGGGGTGCCTGGGTGGCTCAGTTGGTTAAGCGTCTGACTTCAGCTCAGGTCATGATCTCATAGCTCGTGTGTTCAAGCCCCACATCGGGCTCTGTGTTGATAGCTCAGAGCCTGGAGCCTCCTTCCAATTCTGTGTCTCCCTCCCTCTCTCTCTTTGACCTTCTCCCACTCGCGATCTTTCTCTCAAAAATAAATAAAACATTAAAAAATAATAAAAAATAAATAAAATGATAATCCTTCTAGGAAGGTCCTCACTTCTGCTTTTCTTCAATCTAAACTGGAATATTCTGGGGGAAGGGATGTCTTATTTTGGTCATTACAATAAACAAACACTAAAAAAATAAAATGGGGGGCTCTCCAAGGAAAAAAACCTTAACATGGTATGGAAAGGGAATGCTTCACCTGCCCCTTATATAGGTGTTCCCTCTCCAAATGACAAAGAACAGGTGCTGAAGGTACAAGGAAGCCAGAACTGTCTTTCTGAAGTCTGTGGTCCTTGTAATTACCCAATATAGTCATCGCTGCTCTCTTGGACAGTTTCTGCTTCTCAAAAGTGAAGTTACCATGCAATGGATTAAGAGTTTTAAATCTCCTCATTGACTAGCACTGCCCCATTACATGTTTATTAAAAGAACACAGATTATTTGTCATTTCTGCCTCACTCATGAGCCTGAGTTGATAACACTGGACTTTGAGAACACTGGACTATAATTTCTCAACTTTATTCTCGGCCCTTTAAAGATATCTAAAGACTCGAACTAATGAATCAAATCTAAACCTAATGAGTCAAACACGATTCTTCCTCTTTACAAGCCTAGGAACCATAATGAAAAGCAAAGGTAGAAGCAAGTTGGGATAAAGAATTTGAATTTTTCTGGTTATTTTTTAATGTCTGTTTATTTTTGAGAGAGAGGGGGACAGAGAGTGAGCGGGGAAGGGGCAGAGAGAGAGGGAGACACAGAATCCAAAGCAGGCTCCAGGCTCTGAGCTGTCTGCACAGAGCCCGACACAGGGCTCGAACCCACGAACTGTGAGATCATGACCCAAGATGACGTTGGATGCTTAACCGACTGAGCCACCCAGGCACCCCTAAGACTAAGAATTTGAGTTCTTTGTGCCCTTATAGTTTATAAGCCAAATTTTGGCTCCATTGGAATAGAGGAATGAGGATCTCACAGCTCTTTCAAGAAGGCATATACCTCCTCAACACCTAAGAAGATTGGGCTAAGTAAGTGCAGCTTCCCAGATTATTAGCAAATGAGGAGGTCATACTCTTCATCATATTCATGCAGTGCCTCTCTTGCTAATAGAATCAACCCACGGACTCTTTCTAATGTAGACATTCTGCCAGGCTAGTCTCACATTGGTCATTATCATTTTCATGAAGCTGAGGTTAGGGATATTTTCACTTTAAGATCTAAATTGAAATATTATTGGTGACCTTGTGAAGAGGAAATTGAAGAATTCAGCTCAACTCGAACTTTTCAACAAATTCCCAAGCCCTTGAGCTAGCTAGGTAGACAGTTGCAATGTTAGAAGTTACCCTTCCAGAACTGCCCACGCGCATTTAGCGAGGGGCAAGCCAGAAGGACCAACCTGGCTCTCCTATTGCAGAAACCAGGTAACTTAATGGTAATGGGTCCAAATCACTGCTGTTAGACAGTCAGACAGCAACGACATGTGCCGAACTCTCCTTGTCTTATAAATGCCTTCTCCCCAGATTAGACTCGCCAAACTTTATCTAGGTTGCAGAAAACCTATATTATATTTTTCTATCAGACCTGTGGTATACATTGCCTAGGTGACTTGGAAAAGATAACTTAAAAGGTTTTTTTCTATACTTTCTTGACATTTCCTTTCATTCTAAGACCTACTTCAATTTAGCCTCACAGGCCAGTTGAGGTGTTATATATCTAGATATTTTGTATCCATTAGACTTTTTCCTAGGAAATAAAACCAACAAAAACCATTCTCCTTCTTTCAGCAAGCATACACTTTCCTGGGATATGTGACTATTTGTAACGACAATGACTAGGGCAATTGAGACCTTTAGGCCATAGATGTCTCTGCCTTCCTATTTGCTAAGCTTTGAATAATCGGAGTAGAGAATATTCTCTAACTTCACCTTTTGGGTGCCATAATCCTCATGAGCTATTTCAAGTTGAATGCATTTATTTGTGAATCACTCTGAAAATCCTAGGGGAGCAGTGCAATGTTAATGCAGAGAATGTTAACTATAATTATGGCAGCTTACAGCAGTTATACTTAAAGGCAATTAAAGTTAGCATGCAGTTCTTGCCTTAATGTTAACATACTCTGGTGCAAGCTCAGAGAACTGAAAAACAAGCAGTCCAGGGCCTGGTGGAGGTCTCCACACCCTGGCTTTCTTGAGAAAGGAAACATTAATATCTTGGAAAAAGCATCTCTAGCAATAGAAGTCACTGAACCAACCCTCTGGAAGGGAAAAGCAATAAAGGTACAGGGATTTTTCTGAGCTGGCTGAAGACAGGCATGCAGGTCAGATAGCTCTCACAAAGCAGGCCAAGAAAAAATCCAATTATGCTTTGCCACTGAGATGATTATACATAAGGTACCAGGACCATGGTTACTGGCATGGTAACCATCGCCTACTACCCCTTTTAAAAGAAGAAAGAGTGTAGGTCACCCATAAATACCATGGTCACTTAGCAAATGCTTAATCTGTAGATAACTTATGACAGAAATGACAAATCTTGGATGCTACCAATGCAAGACCCTAGAGATGAAATCAACAAGTCAGCTGTATTCTAAAACTATGTACTCTGTTTTCTAGATCTCATCTGCATTTATAAAGGAACAAAGATCTATATGGTTTATTAATTCCTCTACTATTGTCATATGCTTCGCTTTTACCTCCGTTGTGATAAATCCCTTTTTCTTTTTTGCTTCGCCTCTGTACACTTACCTCCTCTGCTAAGCTCTCAAATGTTAGATCATTAATTAGGACATTCTGGGTCCCCAACTTCATCTCCCAATGTCATCAGAAACATCAGTGGTTCCCTCTTAGGTAAAAAGAGAGGCCACATAGCAAAATGGTTATGGTTATGAGCTCTGGCTTCAGACTATCTGAGTCCAAATCTGAGCTCTCCCACTCACTAGGTATGCAAACTTAGGTAAGCTACTTAATCTCTCTAACCTTCCATTTAATCATCCATCAACAGCATGGAGATGATGATGATAATGTGATATACCTCTATAAAGATCAAATGTGGTAACTCATGAAATGCTTAGTAGATGGCCTAGTACAAAAGTACTTAGAGTTGTTCTTTTTTAAAAAAAAAAAAGTTAATGTCAAATCACACATGCTCTAGTCCTTTCAACTCTGAACATTCATGCCAGATGGTCTTGATATGGTTCTCATTATTTCTGTAACTCTAATTATCACATTAATGTTAATTTAAGACAAACCAAATGAACAAATAACAATAAAGAGAGAAACCAACTCATAAATATGAGAATAAACTGGAGGTTGCTAAAGGGTAGGGGAGTGAGGGATGGACAAAATGAGTGAAGGAGATTAAGAAGTACAAACTTCCAGCTATAAAAGATGTAAGTCCTGGTGGTGAAAAGCACAGCATAAGAATGTAGCCAATAATATTATAACACACTTATCATGGTGTGCATTTTGTAATGCACATAATTGTTGAAACACTATGTTGTACACCTAAAATTAATATTATATGTCAACTATACTTAAATTAAAGAAAAAAACTTAAAGACATTGAAAATACAGCCATTTTCCCCTAGGAAAACATATAAAACTAAGCTAAAAAAGTTCATATGATAGTGCTTCAGATATCTTTGTAAGACAAAGCCATTCACTGGAGATACAATTAGAAGCAAGTGCTAAGTAGCCACAAGGACACCATATTTTCTCCAAATGACACTTTTTTCCAGATAAGAAATAATTATTTTACTTATAGTCAAAGGTACTGCTTAAAAAAAAAGCCTTAGGCAGAGCTCATTCCCCACAACACACATACACACGAGCGCGCGCGCGCGCACACACACACACACACACACACACACACACACAGAGTCAGATATCTCTTTTTCTTAATTTTTTAAATGTTTATTTTATTATTTTTGAGAGAGAGAAAGAGACAGAGCATGAGCAGGGGAGGGGCAGAGAGCAAGAGGGAGACACAGAATCTGAAACAGGCTTCAGGCTCTGAGCTGTCAGCACAGAGCCTGATGTGGGCTTGAACTCACAAACTGTGAGATCATGACCTGAGCTGAAGTGGGACGCTTAACCGACTGAGCCACCCAGGCGCCCCCAGGTATTTCTATTCGACAACGAAATGAAAGGTAAAGGAACAAAGTGGCAATCAGGAAACTTGGATTCTAATCCTAGCTCTGCTATTGATAGTAATTTGTTTCCCTGTTTTCAGCCTCAGCATCCCCATTTGTAAAAAAAAATGAGGAGGGTTTTAGGAGTCAGCAAAGGAAAATGGTCAGCAGCGGTCCAAATCCATCCATCTCCATTCATTTACATACTGGCTATAGATGCCTTTGGCTAGAATGGCAGAGTGGAGCAGGTGTGGTTACAAAAGACACTGTATTGTCTACAAAACTTCAACTATTTACTATCTGGTCCTTTGTAGATAAAATGCCAGAACCTGGACTGATTTTCAAATTGTTCTGTGGAGTGCTTCAGAGGCCACTGTGGTGGGTAAGTTGTATCAAATGGCTTCTCTTTTACGTGGAGAGACCATTGACCAGTAGGTTTTAAAGAAATTAAAAAAAAAAAAACCACTAGGCTAGAGTGATGATCTCAGATGGTCTCTAATAGTCTCTCTTTTTAAAAAAATTTTTAATGTTTATTTTTGAGAGAAAGAGAGAGACAGACAGACAGAGCATGAGTGGGGGAGGAGCAGAGAGAGAGGGAGATACAGAATCCAAAGCAGGCTCCAGGCTCCGAGCTATCAGCACAGAGCCCAATGCAGGGCTCAAACTCACAACCTGAGAGACCTTGACCTGAGCCGAAGTCGGCGCTTAACACACTGAGCCACCCAGGCGCCCCTCTAATAGTCTTTCAATTCACAAATATTTTATGGATCTTATCTTCCCCTTTTCCCCTTCATCACTGACCAACAACTAAGAAAGGACGCAAAATGAAATCCCAGAATTCTGTATGGGCATATTCTTGGAGGCAAAAACAAAATAGAAGTTCTGCCTTTGTTTGTGTATATGTGCATGCAAAAGACAGAACATGTACTGTGTGTACTCTCCATAGGATCCTAGATGATTTGTTTCTCTAGGTCTTCAGTATTCAAGGAAGTGAAAGTTCACTGGAAAAGTTTCTAAAGCCAAGGCAGTGGCTCAGGTCTAGAGATGAGTACCCATGGGCCTCTAGAAGAAACCAAGTAAATCTATCACTTAAACCAAATTCTCGGGGTGCCTGGGTGGCTTAGTTGGTTAAGCATCTGAGTTCGGCTCGGGTCATGATCTCGTGGTTCATGAGTTCGAGCCCTGGGTTGGGCTCTGTGCCGACAGCTCAGAGCCTGGGGCTTACTTTGGATTCTGTGTCTTACTCTCTCTCTCTGCCTCTCCCCCCCCTTGTTCTCTCTCTCTGTCTCTGTCTTTCTCTCAAAAATAAATAAAACATTAAAAAATAAAGCAAATTGTCTCTGGATATTCAGTGAATAGGAGAAATCATTCCATCCATTCAAGTTTTCTTTCTAAAGGCCAGTTTTCAAAAACTTGTCAAAGTTCTTTCCCTTGCTTTCTTTAATTCTATATTCTTATAATATGGTTCCTTATATCACTCTTACTTTCTGTCTTGGTATTTGAGACTCACCTTCCCTTCCAACCCCATCCCTATCTCCTACTATACCACAAAGGTGTAATTTATGGTTCTTTATTCTTTTGCCTCTATTCCAATTGTTCTTAACTGGGGACTATTTTTTCCCCCAAGGGGTCATTCAGCAATGTGTGGAGACATTTTTGGTTGTTACAGCTCAGGGTAAGTTGCTACTAACTTCTTGTGGGTAGAACATCCTGCAATACATAAGACAGCCTCCTCTACTACTACCAGTGAAGAATTATCTGCCCCCAATGTCAATAATGTTGAAGTGGAGATTCCTTGATTTACACTTGAGCACTACTGGAGATTTCATTCATGTCACACTTTCAACAACTGCTTATATTCACATTATAATATTATCATGCTCTCTTTAGTCACAGACTTCTAGCTGAGTACAGGATTTCACACTCCAACACTTCATGTGTCCCAGACTGCTTTCATCTTTCCCCAAAAGGCTATCCTTTTGATAGTCCAGTCAATATTATCACTTAATCTATTTTTTCCAGTCTCAAAACTTTGAAATTATTGTTCTTCTCTCTTCCCTCTGCCCACCATATCCAATCTGTCACTGTCTGTTACTATGTGAATTTGAATACATCTCATATTCTTTTGTGTCCTTATATTTTCATAGCCTACGTAGTTTTAAATCCTAATTTCACAACTAAATTATTATGATAATAACCTAACAGATCTCCTTACTCTACTCTCAGTTGCCCTCTCCCACTGACACACTGCGCATGTGCGTGTGCGCGCACACACACACACACACACACACAATCAGTCCATCCTATATACAGTTATAACATACTTCCTCAAGAAGTACGTTTTGGCACTGCTTTATTTAAGGACAAAGCAAGCTACTGCTAGCATATCCATTCAAGTAGTATTGATTAGGTACCTACTATATCCAAGGCACCTCTACACCTCCTCTCTTACTTCTTTAGACCAGAACTCTTTCTCACCCATATCTCAAGCTACTTGATACTTCTCATTTCATCCCCCGTCAGCTATCACACTGTCCCCTGTCCATTCTGGATATGGCTCTTAAAATATGCTTTCATCAATGTTCTATCCTCCTACTGCCTTAAAATTCTACAGGGCTCCCTTGTAAACTATCAATCTTTGTATTAGTCTGATCATTTCTTTCTTTCTTCCTTTCCTTTTTTCTTTAGTCCGATCTTTCTTCATCCCTCCTAGCCATATCACTAAACTCTCCAGGAAGCTTTTTCTTGAATAATCTGACCTGACCCTGATTGTTGCTTTTCTCTAAAGTCTCTCATAATGTGTACTCCAGTAGCAGTCATTGTATAAGATTTTAATTCATGTGTGGATTCATTCATTTGTTCATTCGTTCAACAGATATTTACTGAATGCTTATCATGTGTCAGGCCCTATTCTACATCTGAGAGCAGAAGTGATACAATGCGAAGCAAGACAAAGTCCCTGCCCCATTAGAGAGCAGCATCCCATGAGCCCTATAAAGGCAGGGCCTTTCTTTTTCCTTTGCATCTCTCTGAGGTTCTAGATCTAGTTCATTTTTCACTGCTCTCTTGGTGACCAGCTAACATTAAATAGCTGTCAAACAGAAGAATAAAAATGAGCATAGCATAGCTTAGCTATAATACTACAAATATATGAAAAATAAACACACACACTCATTAATGTATCTACTTTGGCAAGTCAAGTTAAGGGTTTCACATCATTCTGATTAAGAGACAATTTTTTAAAGGGGAATCATAAAGTGGGAAGAATGGCAGAAAGGCAATCCAGTGAAGAATAGGGCAAATACTCTTGAGTTCAATCAATCATATTTTTCCATTGCACTTCTGCAATAATTTGAACCCATTCCCAAGCATTTGGCAGATCTCTTAACCCCCTTCTGACTCAGGAAAATCTGATCCCTGCAAACGAAAACCACGTGATGGCATCTCTTCCCTCCTTCCAACAACTGTGGACGTCTTTCAAATTTATTTTTTTAAAGATGGCTATATACAAAATTACTTCTGGGGCCCCTAAAGCTACCCATTTATCTTGGCCATTTGCAAGAAAGTCATTTAATCATTTATGCACTTTTCCATTTATGCACTGGTGGACAAAGCAAAGGTGTGGTATTTTAGAATTAAGAGATCTGTATTTTGTCCTAGATTTATCACTAACTGTATAATCTTCCTGCACTTTAATTTCCTAATCTGTTGAAAGAGGACAAAACTTGCAACATTTGTACTGAGAAAGATAATTATGTTTTCAAAAAGTTAAAAAAAATACATAGGGGATAGAGATAAATAAGCAGAACACAGAATTCTTAGGGAGTGAAAATAATCTATATGATACCATAAAGACAGATACATGCCATTATACATTTGTCCAAACCCGCAGAGTGTACAACACCAAGAGTGAACCCTAATATAAACTATGGACTTTGGAGCACTGATGTGTTAACATACATTCATTTACTGTAACAAATTTTACCTCTCTGGTGGGGGATGTTGATAATGGCGGAGGCTATGTGGATGTGGGAGCAGGAAGTATATGGGAAATTTCTGTACCTTCCCCTTCTATTTTGTGGGGAACCCAAAACCGGTCTTAAAAAGGAAAGTCTTGGGGTGCCTGGGTGGCTCAGTCGGTTGAGTGTCCAATTTTGGCTCAGGTCATGATCTCATGGTTTGTGAGTTCGAGCCCTGCATCGGGCTCTGTGCTGACAGCTCAGAGCCTGGAGCCTGCTTCGGATTCTGTGTGTCCCTCTCTCTGTCCCTACCCTGCTCATACTCTGTCTCTCTCTTGCTCTCTCACATAAGAATGTTTAAAAAATTATTAAAAAAAAAGTCTTGGGGTGTCTGGGTGGCTCAGTTGGTTTAGCATCTGACTTCAGCTCAGGTCATGATCTCGTGGTTCATGGGTTTGAGCCCCACATCGGGCTCTGTGCTGACAGCTTGGAGCCTACAGCCTGCAGCCTGCTTCAGATTCTGTGTCTGCCTCTCTCTCTGCCCTTCCCCTGCTTGCATTCTCTCTCTCTCTCTCTCTGTCTCTCCCCTCTCAAAAATAAATAAACATTAAAAAATTTTAAAAAGTAAAGTCTTAATAAGTAATAAAAAATATACAGATGGATAGGTAGAAGGGGTGGGATATTGTTACTGGCTGGATGAACACTGTCATATACACACACTTCATTGGCTAAAAGACACTGAAACTAATGACACAGAACTAAGTCCAGTGCCATAGAAGACATCCTCCACTATGATTGATTTTCATCTTCCCTTCCCTTGCCCACAACTCTGCTCACTGTATCATAAATGTCACAATTAAAGTATACTTTCTGGGGCACCCAGGTGGCTCAGTCGGTTAAGCATCCGACTTTTGATTTTGGCTCAGATCATGATCTCACAGTTCTTGGGTTTGAACCCCACATTGGGCTCTGTGCTGACAGTGCGGAGCCTACTTGGATTCTCTTTCCCTCTCTCTCTCTCTGCCTCTCCCTTGTTCATGTGCATGCACTCTCCCTCTCTCTTAAAAAAAAACAGGTAAACTTAAAAAATAGATAAAGGGGCGCCTGGGTGGCTCACTCAGTTAAGCGTCTGACTCTTGATTTCAGCTCAGGTCATGATCTCATGGTTCATGAGATTGAGCCCCACATCAGGCTCTGTGTTAACACCACAGAGCAGCCTGCTTGTGGTTCTCTCCACCTCCCTCCCCCTCCATGGCTGTCTCTCTCAAAATAAATAAATAAATAAATAAATAAACATTTAAACAAACACACAAATAAAGTGTACTTTCTTTGCTCCTCTCCTCTCCATACAATTATATGTTGCTCCATGACCCTTCTGTGATTTCTATTTGATTTGATTTAGCCTTACTCATGAGCCCCAGGCTCCAAGTAAGAGTTCCCTCTGAAGCAATTTGGTAACACTACCCTGGTATTAGCAAGCTGCCTCTTTCTGTTGCCAAGAGGCTGTGGTCCATTGGTGGATATTAAAAGAACTGAAGAGTAGAAACCACCTCTAGAAACTTGCTACCAAGAGAACGGAGTTCATTCTGTTAAGGAGACTAAAGGAATTATATGAGGCTTCCAATTTGGGAATTTAAAAAGTTAAAACCATAGGAAAAAACTGAGAAAGATCAAGCTCTGAGAGGTCACTCCATCTCTATTTGGGGTGGGGACATAATTTCTTAACATAGTGGGTGCAGCAACACCTACTTCAATAAAATATGCAGCCTTAAATATGGGAAATATCATCCTTAGATGAAATGCCCTTCAAATGAGTCAATAATTCATCAACAGAATACTGTGGAAGATCTCTGGGGAGATAACGTACTTTAATTCCCATCAACCCTCTAAATGCACACATAATTAGGACCCTCAGATCTTCCATCCATACTTTATAATCCAGCATAACTATTGTGTGAGCTTTACCTACAGAAACAAAATCCTATTTGTTTGAAGATTATTTTGGATGAGACATAAATGTCAATGCCTAGCACAGCTTCCTCTAATACCAGAAAGGAGACCAGTTATGACACTGTGAGGATGGCATAGAGCTGTCCATCTCTCAAACCAAAATGACAAATCAAATAAGTAGCAAGGGAACTAGAAATATGAGAAACTGTCAGCCATAAAGACTAATAGTGGAAATGGAGGGAAATAATATGAATGTTGTTTGGAAGAACTGAGTGCAGTGGCAAAAGGACATGGAAAACTCACTGCCACCAAGAGTTATCACTGCGATGTTTAAGCATCATCAGCCATCGTAGTTCAGCAGAGGTTAATACTTGGGCCCCTTTCCCCTGAATCTCTGTGGCCGTCATTCTAGCCTAAAGCCAAAGAACAAGGCTCACTCGCTTTTTTTTTTTTTTTTTTTTTGCCAGCCCTCCCACATTCTGCTCTGTTCCTTCCAGTGCACTCTTCTCAGTAAGCAGCCCACCCGCAGCATCTTCCCTCTTTGATCTTGCCAGGGCCTTTTTCCCACCATCCCTGAAACAATTACCCAAGCAGTGGCTCGGCTCTGGGTCATCATAAGACAGTAGCCAGCCAGAAGCCTGGGCTGCCTTGAGTCTTGTGAGTGGATATGCCAGGCATCTGTCGAAACTCTCCAGTGAGGTCAAATTAGTGGGGGTGGGGAGGGGAGGTGGGGGAGATCTCTTTGAATGGGAGAATACCATGGTTGCTGTGGGACACAGAGTTCTTCTGACTTGGAGTTTAATGAGCCTCCACTTCAATAGGACCTACGTGTCCCGAAAGATAAGGGCAAGGATGGAAAAGCATCATTTACCTTGGCTGCTGCTTGCTGCATAGGCTGCAGATTGGTGGCAAGACCTGGATCATAGTGAATCACCAAAAAAACAAACAAACAAAAACAAACAAGTCTGTTCTTTAGTAAAAGTGCTAGCCCCGTTCCAGCAAGATACCTTCCCTGATGTCAACAGAGTGGGGTCCATCAGAGAATCTCTGCTGAGCATGGAAAAGGAAGGAAGTTGTGACTGTGGGAGAAAGTTCTCTGTAAGCCTGAGGCACATTTCTGTATAGAGCTTAGAGCACGGTGAACGTAGAGTATCACAGGCAAGAGACTTAATGGGATTAGAAAAACGAAATGAATTTCGGGAAAAGCATCTAAATGAGGACTTTGTACAGAGAAAGACATAAATGCATGCAAGGGTCCTCGAACAGTTAAAGTAGTCATAATCATTCTCTGTCTTTTTTTAAATTTAGATATATTTCACATATAACATTATATTAGTTTCAGGTGTACAACATAATAACTTGATATACGTATTGACCTGCCCTGACACTTTGCAGGCTAAGAAAATACTCCCTAGACAAATGACTTAATTTGGGAAAATTTCCCTAATTCTCCTTTGCAAAGCAGACTACAGATATTTCCCCTGGTAGAACTTCTAAGAAAAATTCAAGGTGCCATTTGTGAGCCATAACTTAATTCTCTGTTTATACAAGACATAGGCAAATGTCTGACATATCCCTCTGCCTTCTAAAAGGACTTTACATCTCCAATAGATAGAGGAATACATTTTCTATTCATGAAAACCCTTTCTTGCTTTAGTGATGTTCACTAATTTTGTGAACAGTGAAGACTCCTAACTAGATTAGTTCCAGAGCCACCTTCTCTAATGTCCCGTACTTAAACATTTGACGCCAGGTAGAACGAGCCTAGCGGGGGTTGAGTCACAGCAGAAAAGCCAAACTTCAATGATCAATTCCTGTATTTGACAATAAGGAAAAGGAATGTTTTCCTTTGAATATTATAGAGAAGACAAGGCAAACACCACCTAGGAGCAAAGCCAGCTCTGATAGGCTGCTAAAACAGAAAAGAAAATATGAATCAGTGGATTTTTCTTGAGACACGGTTTCAAGCCCCTCCACGTGCTAGAGTCTGGAAGACATTACATGGCCTCTGCCTTTGTGATTCCACTGGGTAGAAGGCTCCCAGCCTGCTCTCCCCATCAAATGTTCCACCTCCTGTAGCAGCAGCAACTCAGAATTTCCCAACCACTAGCCTCAGAGCAAAAGCACAAGCTGGATGAAGGCTAAAAAATTGACAATAATTGATGAGTTCATTTGACATATCTGGGCGCTAGATGCCACGATTCAAACCTAGCCCAAGTTTGTGAACTTCTTTTTTAAACTGTAAATCTACGCGTTTTGGGGGCAGGGCCCTGGAAAACGACTAAAAATCTCTGGAACGAATGCCCAGAAAAGCCTCAGAAGTCTGGAGCCAGAAATATATTTCAGGCAACGGTTTCAGTGAGAGCTGCCCAGTGGGAACTACAAATTAACATTTTCTCCTTAGATGTATATTATTTTCATGATTAACAACCAGTTACTACTAAGCCCTAAGACACAGCAATCCAAGAGAGCTGCAGAGTCTTTGTCCCCATTTATCTTCCACTGGATGGGCATCCCTCCTGGATGGGCAGCATGGCTGTATATACACTCAAATCTTGAAGCAGGCTGGACAAGCCTCTTGTTGAAAAAGAGGGGCCCAATGGGTAAAGTGGGTTTTTTTAAATGAAAAGATGCAGGGGTGACTAAGTCTGAACAACAAGCGCCCACATTTTCTCCTTGGGAATGGAACCAAAGGATGATTCAGACCGGGGGACAAGCAGCAAGGGCTAGGGAATTCATGGGCTAGAGAGTCATGAGATTCCAGTTTTATTCCTGGCTCTACCCGACACTTGCCATGTGACCATCAGAAAGCTACTTCTCAGCCAGTCTCTTTTCCCTTCTCTAAAAGAATACAGTCTTATCCTTGTTCTGTCATTGACTCTGAGATTTCCTCACAAAAGGGAGAAGGGAAAGAATATACGAGTAGGAAAAGGTTAAACGGTGTGCTCCTGAGGTCTGGATACCAGACATATACGAATATTCCTCATGTTCAATAAAGCAACTCAGGATTTCTGATGTAGACCACGGATGAAGTAGGACGCTAGCCGGATTTTATACAACCTGAAGTTTAACAATTACATAAGTCAGGTCAAGGACATCATAGGTCAGGCAACATTACCTACTGGAAATGTATGAACCCACAACCCAGTTCCAACAAGTATTTTAATCCCCACCCCAAAAAAGCAAACAATATCTGTGAGTCAGGAGATCTCTAGGAATTAGAACCATTCTTCCTGAGGGAGTGGAGGCAGGTCACGAATGAAGGTAGGAAAGACACCTCACATACAAGAGCCATTACACTGAGGGCTTGGTCACTAAACACGTTTTTTTTTTTTTTTTTGGTCTCAAGTTTATAAAGCTTCCAATTTGTTACAATGGAGGCTATTTTTCATCTTAAAAAATTCAAATTTTAGGGGCGCCTGAGTGGTTCAGTCAGGTAGGTGTCCGACTTTGGCTCAGGTCATGATCCCACTGCTCCTGGGTTTGAGCTCCGCATCCAGCTCTGTGCTGACAGCTCGGAGCCTGGGGCCTGCTTCAGATTCTGTGTCTCCCTCTCTCTCTCCCCCCATCCCCCACTCACACTCTGTCTCTCTCAAAAATAAACATTAAAAATTTTTTTTAAAAAAACATTCAAATTTTAGACTAGTGAGTTGTGAAATTTTCTTCACCAAGTTACACTTTGGCATCCATTTTTGTTGGAACATACCCATTGCCTGAAGTACAAAACACTGAAGTAGTACTTCAATACAATGACAACGGACACCCAAGATTAATTAATGACAGGCCAGCAGCAATATTCCCTCTCTTTCACATGAACACAGTTCAGTGTTGCAATCAAGTAACATCCACATCAAGACTAATCAGATGCACATTTATCATACGCTTAGGATTTGGGGGGCCCTTGTATTTGTCAAGGAAAGACCCCATCCTTGCACACAAATAACTGACACTTTCTCCCCATCACATAGTCAGTAAGACCCAGGGCACAATTCCTGGCCTGCCATAAACTGTAGGTTTTCTCTGGATCCCATCCTGTCCCAGACCTCCTCAAGATTGCTTCTATTTCAAAACCAATCTGCAAAATAAATCCTAGAAGAGAGGCCTAGCCACCAAGATTCTTTCTTTTTTAACCTGAGGGGACCAACTTCCCACTGAGCATGGGAGACAAGGACCATTTTGATTTTAAGATGGTTGGAGGGGCTCCTGGGTGGCTCAGTCGGTTGAGCATCTGACTTTGGCTCAGGTCACGATCTCACAGTTCATGAGTTTGAGCCCTGTGTCGGGCTCTGTGCTGACAGCTCGGAGCCTGGAGCCTGCTTCACATTCTGTGTCTCCTTCTCTCTCTGTTCCTCCCCTGCTTATGCTCTGTCTCTCTCTCTCAAAACTAAATAAACATTAAAAAATAAATAAAATATTTTTAAAAAAAGATCATTGGAGTACTTTAAAATATCTGGAGTCATTTTTTCACCCTTCTAAAATAAAGCTTTAAAGCCCTATGAGGGCAGGAATTTAAAAAAAAATATGTATCTATCACAGGCCGAAAGCAGGGCTGGGTCCATTGTAAGAACTTGGATGGGGGTGGTCAGTTTATTATATGAATGAGCAAATGGAAATTACTTCTTGACCTTGGTGATTTTCTATTCTGGAGCCAAAGGAAAGGACTTGCAGAGAAGAAGAAAGAAATCAAAACCCACTCACATCAGGACAGCTATAAGTAGAAGTAGCAGATGGTACCTTCCTGTTGGGGAATAGTGTAGCTGCCAGTTCACCAAAATGGGGAGTCCCCAGTGCCCCTGATTTCCCCGCTATCACCCTCCTTGGGGCTCATATGCTACCTAAGGAAACCACACATACCTCTTCCTCCAGCTTGACCACCTTGGCCTGGGCGTTGCTCAGGGCCTGGTCTCGGATTTCAATGTGTCGTCGTTGGTCCTCATTGGTAGAACGGGCAGTGGCCAGCTCAGCCTCCAGCTTCTCCTTCTCCCTCTGGCTTTCCTTATCTATCAAGACATGAATTATTAATACCGCCATTCTGGAGCTGGCTCAAAAGCTTACCTGAGCAAAACTGACAATCACACCCTACTAGATATCCTCTAACACACAGCTAAACGAACCAGGACACCCAAGATTGGGATCCTATCGTTGGCTCTACTGCTAACTTGTTATGTAAACTCAGAAAAGTCACTTAACAATGGTTATTATACAGAAGCAATGTGAAAGTAGATGTAAAAAAAGTTTTTGAAAGATGTTATGCAAAGAATACATACACACACACATACAGAGAAGAACAGGTAGGCTTGGGTCTTCAATTTTATTTCCTCAAGTGGTCTTGTATTGGCAAAAGAGCAATTGATCCCCCCAAATTTTCCCAGCTATCTCCTCAAGATAATACATTAAATCAATCTAAAAATGGTATTCCATAGAATGTATAAAACTTCAAATCCCACCCTTTACTCACTAGCATTATTTTCTAATTGAAATAAATCCAGGATTGCCTTGTAGGTACAAATGACCATGACACATGTAGATATCCCCCCTGCCTTTCTAGGTCCCTCCCCTTTTAACGAGGATAGACCTCATACCAAAAACGCAAAGGAACCATTTTGATTCTCAGTTGGAGGTTAGAGTGCCCTTCCTCTGCAGACTGCAATACTTAAGTTTGTAAGAGAAACTTTAACAGGGTAGCTCCACATTCCCTCCTGCTCTGACTTTACATACCCATATAGTTGTACCTTGGAAAGAAATGAACATTTGTTGAATACTTACTGCATACCAAAGTATTGTACTAACTTTATCCTCAAAGGAGTCATAAAAGGAAGGTATTATTCTCTTTTCCATTTTGTATATGAAAAAAAAAATAGAGACTCAGAGGGCTTGAGTAACTTGTACCAGGTCTCACAATTAGTAAATGAGCACACAGTGGAGTCCATACTTAAGGCCAGGCTGTTCTAAACTCCAACGAGACTGCCTTCTCCTAGGGTTGAGCTGGCTTGGTCTCTCTAATATAACTAGAGCACATTTCCCCATGGAGGCTTTTCCAGAGGGCTTTCTTGGCTCTTGCCACAGTTCCAACCATGCAGCACCCTGTCAATGCCCAAAGGAAAAAAGAACTAAAGGGCTGCAAGTCATGCCCTCTTCCCTGCTTGCTAAGTGGAGTCCATTTTTCCCTTCTAGAACCATTCGACAGTCCCTCACCCCATTGTGAATACAATCTTTTCTACTAAATTCCCACATTTTATAAACCAGTAGCTGAGCTCATAGGACACCTGAAATAACCATCACCACACATGAAGGAATACGAACTAGCAGATCCAGGGCAAGAATCCATACATTTTCTCTTTTGTTTTGTTTTGTTTTGTCCCGGGAGGCCACCATCTTCTCCACCAGTAAGCTAACTTCCAGGGTAACAGTGACACCACAAAAGCAACTTCACAACAATTTATATGAGGTACTGATGACACCAGAAAAACTACATTCTTCCCTCTAAGACATACAGACAAAGGAACAGGAGGCCCAGGGAAATGAGGAAGAAAAAAGCCCCACTTCTGAGGCCAGAGCACAACAGAGCAACCCGGGGAAAGGAGGGGGATATTGTAAGTGAAGATCAAACAAACTTGTAAAAGCTGACTAGAAGCCACATGGAATGATTTGAAAGGGTCATGTGGAAGCCCAGCAAAGATGGGGCCTGACAAGTCCCCACCATGCACTACACTCTAGCTGGGAGTGGCAGTGAGGGAGGCCGGGGGTAGGGAACACCAATTACGGACATCTGCAGAAGTGAGGGTAGTTCATCTGTTTTCCCCTATGGACTCAATCCACTGCATAGTTTTTATTGCTGGTTTTATTGTGGCAATTGGAAAGAATGAGGCATTGTCTAGCTGGGTGGAGTCTATTAGGGACCGATAAAGAAGAGGATTAGTTCATTGTCACGGTCCCTGGAGTACTTCCAGACAAAGGAAACAGTATTATGAGGAAGACATAGTGCTGCCCTCCTCCCTATCCTCCAACTCTGCAACCAGAATCACTAGTTCAGGGCCAGCAGCGGGTCCTCCTGTAGCTAATCTTGGAGTCTGCCAACATGTGAAGATATGATATAATACAGGGTGGGTGTTGAACTAAGGGAGCCGCAGGTGCAGAGCAGGTATTCTAAACACTAATCATCAATCCTGCATGTTAATCCCATCTCTCCTAGAGCCAGCACACGGAGCCTTCAACAATAAATCCCTTCAACATTAAGCGACCCCATGTTCACTGAGGTCCCTTGCGGCTAGCTGTGACAAAAGCAGGGATTTCAAGGGGGCTTCTCTGCTTTAATACAGAAGGAGCCATGTTGATGTGACTAAATGTGGCAAGCAGCCTTCTTGGCCTAGAAGGAAAAGAACAACAATCCCAACTTTATGCCTGAACAGGAAAAAGATTCCCTCGATGGCATTCACTGTGTTCTGGCTGTTCTAGATGGATCAACAGAAATGTGTGATCTTTTTACCCATCTCGCTCCCAAACACACATCCATACCTGCTGCTGGAGCTTTCACACTTACTTTTTGCGAAGAGCTGAGAGATGGTTTTTCTAGTATCCTCCGACCCCTCATATTCCTTCTCTGCAAGCTGCTTGTTGGCAGTCTCTAGACGCTCTGTGGAATTCAGAAACAATCAACAAACAGGTCCTCATATACAAACTTCCAAGCACATGGTGTTTGCCCTCTAAATATTGATCTTGGGGAGGCACCTGGGTGGCTCAGTTGAGCATCTGACTCTTAATCTCAGCTCAGGTCATGGTCTGGTGGTTCATGAGTTTGAGCCCCGCATTGGGCTCTGCAGTGACAGCATGGAGCCTGCTTCAAATTTTCTCTCTCTCTCTCTCTCAAGATAAAAAAAATAATAAAAATTAAAAAATAAATACTGATCTTGGGCAAAACAAGTTTGTTACTCAGGAATAGGTGACACAGACACAGATTTGCAAATGTGGAACCCCAAACGAAACTAAGCCATGGTAGGGAAGGCAGAGGTGAGTACTGAACACTTTCACTCCTCACTGACAAAACCTAAGTGCAGAATTCTAAATTCCAATGAAGGAATCTATCCCTGAATATATGACATCTTTCATTCACCAGGAAAAAAAGAGCACCAAAGTTATCATAAAGTCTTAAAATTGTGTGACATTAGAGAGCTAGAAGGGGACCATGGACAGTATCCAGTGCAGCTGTCTCGTTTGATCAATAAGATCATCTAAATCCAAAGACTGAAGATAACATCCCCCAGGTCATCAGTTTTGAAGGTGATTAAGGTGGTCATTTCTCACCATCTTCAGTATTATCATGTTAAGGTAGAAATATAAGGAGGGAGTCCTAGAAACATTGGAGAACGTCACTATTTCAAGCTTGCACAGCCTATAAAGTAAGAAAAGCAGTGCAGATTGTGGGGACAGGCCAGGAGGGTCCAGGAGTCCCGGGAGGGATACTGTCTGACTAACACACCAGCTCACCTCACTTCAATTAAGCAAGCTTGGGACCAAGTTCTATTGCAGTCCCTGAAACCCAGCCTTGCCTAGGCCCTGCACTTTAGAGAACATACCAGTGGGCCATTGCTTCAGAAGTAAGTCCCTCACCTCTCAGATCCCTGTTGAAGTCATGCATTCTTCGAATTTCACCCTCAAGCTTATTTCTCATGGCTTTCTCCAGGGCCTCTCTTTTGGAAGATGACTTTACAAGGTTCTCATATGCCTCCGAGACACGCTGGATTTCTGTCTCCACCTGAAAAAAAAAAGAGGACAGATAGTGGGGATGGTAGGAGCTTAATGGAAAGATGGTCTGAAGACATATCTGCAAACCCTTAATAAAAACTTTTCCCGGGGCTTTACAGATGATCCAGACACCAGCATAACATAGTCAGATGAGAAAATTTTCCCAGAAGGATTGCTGAAGTCAACCTTCAGCTCAGCAACTAATTCACAGGGTCATGAGATTCCCTCAGGTTAAAAACAAATACCGTTTCTGCCTTCAGAGAAGGTGGTAGGAGAGAATAGGTTTCATCAGTACAGTTAGAAATGATTTTCATTTCTGCATAAGAATTTTCTTAATTTTGACAATACTTTTAATAATGTATATAGTACATAGATAACATTATTCCAGAGTTTCCAAAGGGCTTTCCCATGTTTGTTTCGATTTGCCTGGATATCTGCCTTCACAAGGACACCTCTTTCCATTTTAGCAGACAGAAAAGTAAAACTTCCCTTTCTGAGATCGAGTTAGTGGCAGAGGCGAACCTTAAAAACTCTAAGCCTCAACCTTATGCAGTAGTTCAGTTCAATCTAAAAAACCTTTACCAAGGGCCAAATATTTACAGAACTCTTAAAAATATCATGGGGAGGGGCACCTGGATGGCTCAGTCGGTTAAGCATCTAATAACTTCGGCTCAGGTCATGATTTCATGGTTCGTGAATTCGAGCCCCACGTTGGGCTATATGCTCAGAGCCTGGAGCCTGCTTCAGATTCTGTCTGTCTGTCTGTCTGTCTCTCTCTCTCTCTCTGCCCCTCCCCTGCTCATCTCTCTCTCTCTCAAAAATAAATAAACATTTAAAAAATACAGTGGGGTGTGTAAATATGAATGAGGACATTATTGTTTCCCTTCAAGGAGCTTTCAATCTAATCAAGAACAAGAATATAGAGAAGGTTGCATTATTCAGAACAGTAGAAGTAAGTGCTAGAAAAGTGCAGGGAGGAAAAGGTATTCCTGGTTTGAGTGAGGGGAGAGGCGAACAATTTCAGGCAGGAGGTGGCATTTCGAGTCAGATCCTGAAAGCTGGGTCAGATTTCAATGAGCAGAGGTGAGGGGAAGGGTATTCTATTCTGAGTGAGTGAATGCATTCCCAGAATGACCAGTAGTCTCATTTGGCTGGACACTGTGGGGTACACAGACTAGAGTCAGATCATAAAAGGGCTCTAATGCCAGGTATTTGGACTTTCTCCCGTAGTGGGAGACCAGGACAGATTTTTGAACAGAAATTCATGATCGGAGTTGTGTTTTATGAAACCAGGGCAAATCCTGTAGAATGCAACAACAACAAAAACCCAACAACACATAAAACCTCACAGAGAAAGGGTCTTGCCCCAAATCAGCCCGAAATGGAAAGAAAACACGAAATTAGACTCCAGAGTCTTTCTGTAACCAGTATAGCTTCATTGAACATAAAATAGCCACAGAGATATTTGCATATAATTTGTATAAGATAAATAAACCCCACGGCCTATTAAGCAATTTGCAAATTAAATCTGACTCCTATAACCATTCTGCATTCTTTCTCAGTTTTCCACTACCCTCCTTAACACAGCTCGGGGTACTTTCTGAAGAGAAATATTGGGCCTCCAGCGGGAGACTGGGGAAAAGGCTGGTTACCAAACAACTCAGATTCCACCTGCCCCAACTCCAAAATGATGCCTGAGGCAGGACTGCCTGCAAACAAATGAGGCTTACACCATAGAAAAGAGCAGACTCCAGAGTGTTTTTCTCCTTGCAGATGGCACCAAGATAGCAGCACAGAAGGTGAAAACTGGTGAATGGCATTTCGAGACAAGATCTGTGAGGCCTGGGCCCGATAAAGCTTGTGCATGAAATTCAAGTGCTGGGTACAGAAAATAAACATTTCCATTTGAAAGAGCAGGCTTGGTATTAGTAGGCTCTGGGCAGCCTTGAGAAGGCAAGGCTTTCTTTCCAGTCCCCCCACAGAATGCCACACCTGGAGGGCAGTCCCTTCACTCACATTGTTCGGAGTACTATTTCAAGATCTTGTACCAAATCTTTCTCTACCCACTGTGTAGACACTCTACCCCCCAAATGGGCCAGTTTTACTGCCATCCACAGGACCTTCCAGGAAAAGAAGTCAAGGAAGGAGTATCCCCTGGTTTGGTCTAAGATGGTAGGGGCAGGGAAGAAAGATGTGGTGGTGGGTTTCTGTCTAATTGTTCCCCTCATGAGCCTCAGGCTTTCGTATCTTGTCTAGCACCAGCTGATACCTACCATACTCTTCCCACTTTCCTTTCCCTTTTCTGCCCCACTTACGCCTTTCATCCACTGCGGCTTTGGGTCAACCTTCACTTCCCCCAACACTCATGCTCTGCCAATTACACTTGGTTGAGGCATCTTTCCCCTGGCTGGGGAACAAGCAACAACAAACAACACAAATCCAATTCTGCTTCTCTCCCCTGTCACCCACCTTGCCAATTACTGCATCAGAGATGGGGCTGGGGCCACCCTGAATAGAGAGTTTGGGGAGGAGTATCTATCAACTGTTAAACCCAATCAGCCAAACCGGGCCAGTCTTCTTTGAGTGTGCGAATATGGTTAAATTTGTTGCACCAATGTGATTGAGAGGAGGGAGTTAAATGAGAGGAGGGAAAAAATGTAAAACTGGGGGTGGGGGGCAAAGCCAGGGAGAAAAGTTCTCACTCAACCCCAACAAATCAACAAATCCCACATCCAGATTTTGGAACACTGTGAGGGGGGGGGTGTTTTTGCTACATAAAAAAAAAATACTCAGCTGACATTAAGCCCTCCTCGACTTTAGGACCCAGATCTGGTGTTTACACATTCTCAGTTTCATTTGGGCCCCTGAAATTTCCACTCCCAGGTGTCTCCTAAGGACAGAGTTGCTGAACAAAACCGGGCAATGTCCCCTCCCTCCCACACCTTCACCCTCACCTCCCCTGAACAGTTCACATTGTCGGGAGATCAAAACCACATGAGCTGCACAATGACAAAAGCTGCAAGGAGGCTGCCAAAGGCATAACCCTATTCACCGACAGCCACTGGAAGCCAAGAGCTAAGGTTCCTAGCTCAGGGAGCTCAAGAGCTAAAGTCCCAGCTGGAGGAGACAGCGGGGGTGGGGGGAAGCCTGTGCATTCTATGGCTCTATGGGACATACACCCCTTTTTCTACTTCCTCAGCCTAGGGCTGGCACCTGTCACCCAGCTGTGGTGCTAAGCCCCTCCTGCCCCCCACACACCAGAGAGAGACTGCAGATGTTGAATGTGAGCTGCAGGGAAAAACCAAAGCAAAAAGGAGGCAAAAGAAGAGGTGCTGAAAAAGACTTACAATGAGAACTCCCACTTGGAAAAGTGCTCTAAGCCTTTTCCAGAACAAGGCAGGGCAGGATCTAGACCTAACTACAGTGGTGAGATTTTTGTAGGAATTGTGGTTTCACATTGAAGATCCAAATTCAGTACTGGGGAAGATATAATCAAGGCAAAAGGTCTTTAGGCTGGCAGGATGTTCACCTATACAGGTAATGGCCAGTGTTCTTGACCTTACGAAGAAGTTTCTCTGCCTTTTGGAATTTGGAAACAACCAATCAAGTTTTCATTTGGGCTATGGTGTCTGGGAAAACTGTGTAATTATGCTTTTTTTTCTCCTCGCATAAATGTAAAATGTGACTTCCCCTAGAAAGTTAGGCAGGCTTTTCCCCAAGTTTGATCCACATCTAACCTTCAGATAGAAGAATCCAGAAGACCTGCCCACAAGTCATGCAGGCACCAACAAGTGGAGACTTGCATCAATCTGAAACAAATAAGATTGAAAGAAGACTCTGATACCCCAAAACAGGGCCCTCACCTTCTGCAGTCTTGCCACCTTCTCATAGCATCCTTCCAATTCCTGCCTCAAGTTCCGGTTCTCATCTGACAGGATCTCAACCATCTGCTGGGCTCTGGAAACAATGGCAAAGGGGTCCGCTGGCATTGGCTGGTAGGAAGCAGATGACGGCTGAGCCCGAGGCATAGCTGAATAGGCTTCTCCGGGCTGCTGCTGGTGATGGTGGTGGTGGTGCTGCTGCTGCTGCTGCTGACTTAGGCTAGGCTGAGGGAGCCGGTAATGATCGCTCTGGTGAGCCGGGTTAGGAAGGAAATGCTGCTGTGGCCTAGGCAGGTGAGCTGAGTGGTCTCCTTGGTTTGGGACCAAGGGGTGTTGGGCAGGAGACAATCTTGTGGCTGGTGGAGACTGCGGCAAGGGCAGGGAACCCCCAGACGCGAGGGAAGAAGTAGGACTGTGGGGCCGTGAGCTCCTGGCCGACAATGACAATGAGATGTCCTGCACCGGCCTGTAAAACATGGAGGGCACACTCAGGTTAAGCTCTCTCCGAAGGCACTGGGGGAGCAAAGGTACAAGGAAGTGAGATGAGGAGGCTTCCAATGCCCCCCAGCATACCTGCAAAGTAAGGAAACTGTGAGACCATGATCTGAGCCAAAACCAAGAGTCCAATGCTTAACTGAGGTCTAAGCATTTAAATGAGTCTTCTAGAAGGTAATCTCCATGTCATTATTTTAAACTAAACCTCTTCTGACATTCTATATGTGGTCCGCACGTGTAGAGGGTCAGATTTACAAAATATGTTCTACTTGCCCACAAGGAAATGGCAAACTACAGTCAAAACCAGCCCTCTTCTTGCTATCAGTAACTCTCTTTCATAATTCATATAGTTACAGAAAATTACTTGAGGCTATGCTGATACTCAGGACATTAGAGACACCAAATAAGTACTGCTGATTACAGTTAATAATTGAATGAGGCCAATTAGCAGCAATGATACCAAGATTTGGAGGGGATTATAGGCAACACTATCATATTATTTTTGATGAACTGAATCACAAAATGTAAGGACCAAAAAAGCCTTAAAGAAATCATTTGATCAATTCTGTGACTGGACAGAGGGGGAAACTGAAGTCTAGAGAGAGGAAGCAAACTGTCACATATTACAGAGTGAGTTATTGGTAGTGCCAGGGTAGAACCCTCATGTCCAAATTCCCATTTTTTGCTCTTGCCACTACCACAATACATTAATTTCCATACAACGATGTT
Source organism: Cryptoprocta ferox (assembly GCA_028646485.1). Taxonomy (NCBI): domain Eukaryota; kingdom Metazoa; phylum Chordata; class Mammalia; order Carnivora; family Eupleridae; genus Cryptoprocta; species Cryptoprocta ferox. The sequence continues at coordinate 393,330 of JAQQST010000096.1, read as the reverse complement.
CAGATCCCAAACCTATTTCTTGTAGAAAGTTCTAGAAAGAGAACTTTGGTACACTGCTTAATATGGCTTTCCTACTTTTGTACCTCATACTGGACTATTAGTCATTAAGGGCAACAATCACAGTATGTGAATGGATCACTTTCACCAACACCACTACCAGCAAGAAGATCTGTAAGTAAACACTGAAGATGAGAAGCTTGTTCAGCCCCCAGCCCATGCCCAACTAACCTCATATACTCCCATATCCTGTGGATGCTTGTCCTACAGTTGATATTTCTCAATCCAGGGAAGACAGATGGCTAAGAGCATGGGATTTGGATCCCAACAGAATTTGGAGACCTTTTCTACTGCTTACTAGCCGTGTAACCTTGCTCAAGTTACTTAATCTGCATGAGCCCGTTTTGTTCCTGAGGTCATGGATGAATTGCAAAAATACTGGGCTCTTCTCATTTTTGAGCTCAATAGGAATTACAAAGAGTCTCTTGTCTACATCTCAGTGAGATAGGTTGACCCTGTTAGAGATTTTACTTATGGGTTATCCATTTAATCTTGGCACTAAATTGCATAAAATTCACGGGGGACATGGGGCAAATCACCAGGAGCAATTAACTTTTAAAACTGGCATTCCACATGCTAAAGCACATCCCTCTGACATACACTTCAGTTATCGTTATTGTTCATGTATCTATCCCTACAAGAAATCCTTACTGAGGTATCTGGGTGGCTCAGTCGGTTAAGCGTCCGACTCTTGGTGTCGGTTCAGGTCATGATCTCACGGTTCGTGGGTTTGAGTGTGGAGCCTGCTGGGGATTCTCTGTCTCCCTCTCTCTCTGCCCCTCCCCTGCTCACTCTCTCTCTCAAAATAAATAAATAAACCTTAAAGAGAGAGAGAGAGAGAGAGAGAGAGATCCTCTCTGGAAGGGCTTTTGACAGCTGCAAAATCATTCCAAACACTTGCTAATGGATACCCAATAACCCAGATGCTCGCCAGAACCCAGGCTCAACCCCTGGGGTCTGTATCTCAGCTCCATCAATGTCTTTGGTGTACTGCCATTCTCATTCTTCCAATTTCCTACATATGACACTATAAATAATTGCTGAATAGTGAAGAGGGCATGCAACCTATTTGTGGACAGAAGAATTCACAGGGTGCTCATGATTACGACTGGAAAGTTGCTACCGTCTATTACCTTTCTTTGGAAATGCTCAAAACACTCATCCAATCAAAAACCTAAGACCTGTTTATAAATTTATTTGGGGAGGAGTCTTTCCCTATTTTCTGTACTGTGGATCTTCAGTTTCCTTAGGGGTCAAATGGACTATGTGCTCTCCTTCCTCTTTGAATAAGAGCTGTCACAATGTTTATATATCACTAGAGTTAAAATATAATGTGCTGGGATTTGTTGGGGCTTTTGGTTCTCTTGGGAAGAAAAGTGGGGCTTTCAATTTCATATTCTCCAATCCAGCTCTCAAAATTTAAGGGAAAAAATGACCAAAGTAACCTTCATCCTTGTTGCCAAGATTTGGAAACCCCAGGCCTGGGAGGTGTTATCTTTTAAAGACTGAATGCCCAGTTCTGAAATGGGTTTCTTCCTCCCAGCTCCTCTGGGCCCCATTAGTAGCCCAGACCTCTCTTTCAAACAGACTGGTCATTGGCCTCCTTCCTGCTTGGGGGCTGAAAGGCCCCTCCATGCCCTGGACTGTACATGGCCTCCCAGGGGCCTCGGGAAGGAAGAGATCACAAGGTCTCTGGAAAGAGGTCTTGAGAGTCAGATAAGCCCAGGACAGCAGTGGCTCTGGTCCTGAATCTGAGCTCTACTTAGAAATAACAGACACGGGGGCCCTGGGGGGCTCAGTCGGTTCAGCATCCGATGACTCTCGATCTCTCGGCTCAGGTCATGATTTCACGGTTTGTGAGACTGAGCCCTGTGTCCAGCTCCAGGCTGACAGCACAGAGCCTGATTGGAATTCTCTCTCTGCCCTTCCCCAGCTCTCTCTCTCTCTTTCTAAAAATAAATAAATAAACATAAAAAAAGAAAGGATGGAGACAAGGTGGCTGCCCCTCAGACTCCCCAGGCTGGAAAAGGAAGCAGATTTCAGTGCACCACGATGTTGGGAAAACCAGGCAGTCCGTCCCTGGCAGGTTTGCAAACATGAAGCAAGGCTTGGGCAGTCACAAAAGGAGAGGAAGCCCTCTAGCCAACGAACTCCATCTGGGCTCCAGCATCCACCCACCACCAAAAAAAAAAAAAAAAAAAAAAAAAAAAAAAGCAGCACTGTATTAACACTCCTGTGAAGCTCCCCCTGAGAGGAGGGGACGGAGGCATCACAGGGTCAGGGAGAACTGGGGGGATGTCAGAGGAAGCAAAACTACACTCAAGATTAAATAATACGAGTTCACAGTAATGCTAATATTACAGGTGGCAGCTGGGTGGGCGGCACACTCCCCAAGCGCTTCTACTGCACAGCAGTGCGAATCACTTCCCGCTGACATATTAACCAGGAACAACAAGTTGCCTGCAGACAATAGAATCACATGATCCCATGGAAGGCCCTGACCTGCCTCCCTGCCCCTTCCCTCCCTTCATCCTGCTCCTTCCCAAGACAACCTGGGACCCTGGTGCTCGGTGGAAAAGGGGACATGGCAGGCACACGGGATAGAGACCAATGACCAAAATCAGCATCCTTCCCCCTCTACCCCTGCCTCAAGCCAGGGGAACTCTCTCCCAAAGACAGCTTGCGAGGACACAAAGGGAAAGCAAAAGCCTGTCCATCGAGCTGACACAGCACCTTCCACCCTCCCACCTCACTGGGTGCCCCCGCCCTCCTCAGTCACACAACCACCCCCCCACCCACACACTACACACTCCCTGCCCACATGTGTGCAAACTCACACATGCACACTCTCACCAGAGCAGGTGCCACCGACAACCTGGACCCCAGTTTATTCTCCCCACAGAAACTGCCTTTTTCCCAGGCTCTGCGAATCCCAGAGAGGGCTGCAGATTCTGGACTGTTTCTCTTGAACAACCAGCCCCGCTCTGAACTACAGAGTTAGGTCACCCTCAGATTCCACTAAACAAGGATTTCAAGAAACCTCAGATCTGGGCATGATTTCAACAACTGAAAGGAGGTGGCTGCTTTACAAACAGAAATGTTTTAATTTTTAAAGGTAGTTGATAAATGTATAAACCCCAGATGCAGAAAGGGCTCAGCACTTAGAAAGACAAAGATTCAGAAATCTTTTAATTCTTCAGATGGCTTCGCCTTGTTCCCCATCTGGAGTTCTGGGCATTCAGGATATTTATTTTTCAAGCGGGGAGGAGGGCAGAGGGAAGATGAAGTAATAAAAAGATTGTTTATATCATTTTGTTCATTTTAACAGCAAATCTCTAGCATTTTCACTGCACCTTTGAAAGCACACAAAGGTATTCTGAATGGCAATTTGTTCAGAGAACTTGCTTTGTGTCTTGATCTGTAATTTATGGATTAAGAACTAAGAATTCCGTCTTCTAATTGGGGCTAGCAGCAGTTACTTGGAAAGGTACTCGCAAACTGTCTAGCAAGTTGGTTCAAGGAAATAAAGGAGGAAAAATGTGTCACCACCTAAAACCAGCACATTTCTGGAAAGCAGTTCAACTGCCTCCCCTTGCCAGTAATTTGTCAACAGGTGCCACTCCCTCACCCCAGGCCCTGGAGACAGTTTATTGCCAGAATTTGTCTGATGCTGACCCTAAACTCCACACAGAGCATCTTCCCATCAGGACCAGTTTAGGTTTGATTATTCGCCAAGCATATGAAATACCATGTTCCTCTCCCATAGAGAAAAAAAAAACTATTAGCGCAAAGCTGTGTATTAAAATTCTGCTCAAAAGAGGGTAATCCACATGGGCTCTACTGCTTTGGGGGATAGGTAGAGAGACCCACAGATAACATAGGAGGGAGGATACCTTCCTGTAACATATATGCAGCTAAATTTCTCCGGTGGTTTAATCAGTCTGGGAAGAAAAAAAAAAACCCTCTTTGGGCTCCTTATTATTTATTTAGGCAGATCAAAGGGCTTTTCCATCTAGCTTCAAACACTGTGGGAGTCATTTCAGATCACAAACAATACTGGTGAATGAGTTCTGAAAATAGCTTTCCTGGGAAGGCGGGCCTTGTGCTAAGCGGGGCTTTGGATTCTGTTCCACACCCCAGCCAACACACTCCCCTCCCACAAGGCAACAGACGTCAGCCCATCCACAGAAGGGACAGAGTGCCACAGGCTCTTCCATGAGGTTGGGAAGAGCAAAACAAAACCCCCCAGCTTCATTGACATTTTGCTGGCTTGGATGGGTTTCCACTAAGCTAAGCAGTCCAACTGACCAACCCCTCCCTGGGTCTTCCGTTTCATTGGGCAGATGGGGCTCCAATTTAAACCGGAAGGGCCCTGTCCATTACCCCATTTCCTGTTCTAAGCCACTTATCAGAACGTAGGCTCCTGCCCTTTGAAAGCTGCACAGAGGAGGTTGAAAAAGGTTAGGAAATCAACCTGCGTTAAGGGGAAAGAAAAATCCTACACTGGCCAAGTTATGGGTGGAGCCCAAAGTGAATTGCTTCTGGCTATAAAACAGGACCTGGAGGGGGGAAATGAAATACCAGGAAATGCCAGGTGCATTCTCTTACCTTCACCCTACTCCACCCCGACCACCTTCTCTCCAGAGTCAACCAATGAACTTCAAGCTGAGCGGCTTTTTCCCAAATAAGTGAGAAGGAGACAGGAGGCAAAGAGTTAGACCATAAAGAGATCACAGGGAAGAGGCCTCCGCTAGGTCCAGGGACTTCAAGCCTCATGGTTACCCATAATTACCCATGGTAACAGGACAGGGACGCCACACATAACTGCCATCATTGTTGCCCATGGTCGAAACCTTCCCTCTGCCCTGTATGCCGAACTGCTACTGATCGCAGACATGGCCCCCACCGTAACAGTAGGAACAATGAACACAATCATGGAATCATGAGGTCTGGTTGATAAAGCAACGGAACATCTGGTCTCTGAATAATTCAGAAGTATATTTATGAATATGTGAAATAGTCCTCTTGAACTAATGACCAGTGGTAAAGAAGTCATGGGAATATTATTCTTCCTACATTTTAGCATCTGACCAAAACTTCTATGTGACATGATATGAATTTAACTTAGACATTAAAAACGAGACAGGCAGCTAACAGACTCTCTACAGAAGAAAGACGGAGCAGTCCAGGCTTCATGAACTGCAACAGAAGTACAAGGCAAGTAACATTCTGAACCTGCACATATATAGTTCCCCCTCCCCTACAGTAATATCGAGGTGTTTGTTTAGTGTCCGAAAGAATCATAGTAATTCTGCAGAAAGATTCGTTCCTAGAAATAAGTGATGAGACTTTTGTGGAGGGGAATAACTGAAAGTGATAGCATACTCCAGACTAAAGTCCAAGATAATTTGCTTCTGCTCCTCAAGGAAAGGCTTAACAACTCCCAAAAAGAGGAACACGGACCCTTCCTTCAAAATCCTGGGAGACAGGACAGAGTATCGCTGTAGAAATCAAAACTCACGTTCCTGCTCATCCACTAAGCAGTTGGGGCCATGCTCAACCTATAAAGTCAAGGGAATGTTAATATGGTACTAATTATGGCTGAAGAGGCTAGAAATTCAGATTGGCAGGAAATTGACTAAGCCAGGGCCAGCCATGCATTGCAGAGTTTGTTATACCAAACACCTGCGCATTCCTTCCCTTAAGATTCCCAACACACAGCAGAAGCTGGTTGGGGATGAGGCCAGGAAATGACAGAAAGGGAACTCTTACCTGGCTGCTCCATACTCAGGGGGATGCTGATACCTCATCAGTTGCCCCTCTGTTCTCCCTGGCTGGTTCAGACGATGCTCACTATAGAAGTGACCTGGCTCTTGGGGCTTGCACACTACAGACTGGGGTGGCATGCCCTTGAAGGGATACTCTGGTGGGGGGCCTCGGTGTTCCAGGCCCTTCAGGCTATGCTGGCTGGGAGGTGGCCCTTGGGCCTTGTAGAACTCACTGGAACTTGTGGGATTCTTGTAGAGGTCATTGGGTTGTGGTGGGGAGAGGGGAGCGCTGGTAACAGGTGGATGGGCCTTAACTCCACTGGTGGCCAAAGACATCTGCATTAGTCGTTCACTCAAGGAGCGGACATGTCCTTGCTTAAGGTCTCTGAGTCCTTCATCCTGGTGCATCTTGCCAGGATTGAGCCGCTGAACTGATGGGCGTCCCTCAGTCCTCATCTTCTGGTTGGTGACTCCAGTGACATAGAAGGCAGCTCCAACACTGGCATGCTGTTGGCCCCGAAAGTACTGGGACTGGACCTTGGCTTCCTCATAGGTTGGGAGTTCTTCATTATTCTGCATTCGGGGGGAAAGCTGCTTCTCCATGATGATGTTTTCTGACTGGATTTCCTGCCCCTGGGGTTCCTGTCGAGCAGCATGAGCCACAAGCTGTTGGTGGTGGTCTTGGGGACTCAACACATCATTCTGAGGGCCTGGGTTCCCACTGCTACTGGGGAAAGGAGGGCCATTCCCTGTGGCTTGCTGGTGTATGGCAAGCAGGTTGCGATTCTCATTAGGATTGCCATAGCGGAGCTGCTCTTGTAGCAGACGCTGCAACACTGTGGTTCCTCCACTTGGCTGTTCTTCAGAATTTCTCATCTCTATTGCTGGTGGTGCCTTGTGAAGAGAGAGAGAAATTGGGCACCTGGGCTGCCCTTGACCTGGGAAGGGGAAACAGGAAGCTTAACACCCAGTTGATGGATAAATCATTCCTCTAAAAGGGAAGAATATGGGTATTTGGGGGTGAGGATTCCATTCCAGGGAGAAATCTAGAATTAATAGGTTATTTGTTGGTGACTCCTGCCTCTAGCATTGATGTGATGAGGAACTTGGGGGCATAAGAGCTCACTGTTTCCTCTTTCATGTTTAGCATGGGTTAAATATCCAATCTTGACTTAATTCCTAAGAGAACTGGGGAACCCTGGAGCAGTCAGGTAGGGTGACCACAGAGGGCAATTTCTAGTTCCTTACTCAGAAGATTCATCTCTCCGTATTCTACTTAAATGAAAAATCCAACTCTTATGGCTGTGACACTGGGGGCAGGCCAATAGGGAGAATTTACCCCATAGACAGGATCTGTAAAGCAGGCCAGCATAGGAAAGGAGCTACAAAATGCCAAATAAATAACTAAAATAAATGAAAGGTGAAGAGAGCTTGGCTCGCACAGGATAAGAAAGATTCCCGCTTGATGCAAATAGTTTTCTCTGATCTCTCATAAAACTCTGAAACATAGCTTTTTTTTTAAATCCTTTTTGTATTGTCCATTTTGGATTCTCCTTGGCTTAATAAGAGAAGGGCTTGAGATAACTGATATTGACAAAGTTTCTCTTTCAGCCATCCAGGAATAGTCATTGAGGTGTTTTTTTTTTTTTTTTTTTTGGTTTGGTTTTTTTTTTTTTTTTTTTTGGCTGTTGTTGTTGGCTAGGGAAGAGCTTAAATGGGAAGCCCTCTTTCATTTGATGTGTGCCTCTGACAGCATTTAGAAATTGAAAAATAAAAAGGTCATCCTTCTAGAAAGGGTATGATTACAATATCCCTCCCCTTCCACCACCACCACTAATTCTTCTCAAGGAAGAAATATGGGTTGAGTGAAACAGATATCAGTAGTAAGATGACTCAAGATTCAAATTCTAATCCTGATATGGATTTATAGGGTAACCTAGGCAATTGATTCTTCTTTTCTGGTCTTGTATTTTCCCACCTGAAAAACTAGTAGTAGGTGACCTCTCTCTCCCCCTCCCTCTCTCTGTCTCCCCCTCTCTCTCTTTGAATGGTATAATGCACACAAACGCATTAGAGGCTCATAAAAATCTTTAGAGAGAGTCGGTCATGTGAATACTGCAATCCAATATATTCAATAATGAAGGTTTTTCTCCAAGGGTCTTAAGCAGTGTTGGAGAACGGGCATGATGTCATACAAAAATTGCAGTAAAGGTCAACCTAACCAGCCTCAGGTTCTTAGATGAGAACTCTGGAATCCTGGCTCTCAGGCTTTGATTTGTATGATATTAAACAGCCTCCAGTCTCTCTGGAAACATGATCGCCTTCCTCCAGTCCTGCAGGGGATGACCAGAAGATGTGTGTAGTAGATAGAAAAAGGTCATCTTCTCTTCTTTTTTTTTTTTCACTTCTTGCATGATTACTGCTACCTGGTTTCCAACTGTTCTAAGGAGCAGTTTGACCCCACAGTTAACCTCTCAAAGTCCCTTTTTAAATCCTAATAATCATATTCTTTGGGGAAGTGTGCACCAAAGGGCTGAGCAACCTGCCCTTTCCCTCCCACCCAGTGACCATCTGGGACTTCTGTATTTAAACTGTCAGACTGGGATTTTGTGATAGGCTCACAAGCATAACATGTAAATCTCTTTTGATGCCTTTAAACTGAAAAGATGACTCCCAAACTACTTTTCCTCTCTCAGAAAAAAAAAAAAAAAAGGAAATGGGAGCATGTATGGTTAAAACAAAATCATTTGCAAACCTACCCTACAAAGCAGGGAAATTCAGAAATTGAGCTGCCCCAGACCCTCAAAGCACACCACCCCCTCCCGTTCCACGCCCACCCCACCCTGCACACACACAGGCTCGCACGCACACACAGGCACGCGCGCACACACACACATACACACAGATGGTCCATACCTATTTCTGCTTTCTTTTAGGCTTAAAGCCTTGATCAGGATAGGGAATTCTTGCTTATGAGCAGCTCCAGAAACCGCAACGGCAGATTCCCTCTCCCCTAACACACAGGTTCAGGGTAAGCGCCGCCAAGAGTCCAACCAGTGGTCACTCTGAAATGTTCAGGAGGGGAAGGGAGGGAGAAATAAAAAACGTCGTTTCTATTTTGCCACCAATGGCCAACAGTTAACCAAACCAGTCCTTCCAAGGGAGTGACTTCTCCTCCCAGGTGTTTGCCTTTTCTATGAGTGGCAGAGTCCATTTCCATTAGGACAAAAAGAAACCTCACTACCAGCACCTGTGTTCAGGAAGTCAGCCAGTCTCCAGAGGATGCAAATATTCAGGTCCCAGACTGGCAAAGATCGCTCTTTTCTAGCCTCATGGCCTCCAAAAGCGGCTGCGTCCATTCTGAGTTGGCATGGTGGGAAATGACAAAAGACATAACCAATGTGACCCTCAGGGTGAGACTTTTAAACTGCTATCAGTATCAGGGCAGGTGAGTGAGGCCCGCTGCCTCACATCCCAGAAGGGGAGGCAGTCATCAGAAGGTAGGCTTTGGGTCAAAAAAAAAAAAAAAGAAAAAAGTAAAGAAAAAAAAAGGACACTCAATTAAGCCCCAAATTAAAAGCCACAGCCTCAGATGGGCAGAGGAAACCCAAAACTTCCTTTCAACCAAGTCATTAAGTATTTATTGCATACTGGCCATTCCAGACATTTGCCAGTCTCCTGCTAGACACAAGTATACAAAAGATACACAACAAATAGTTCCTGCCCTCACAGAGCTTACAATCTGATTGACGGTCCATCCATTCTTACTGGAGTAGCAAAGGTGATTGCTCTTCTCAGCACATAGTACCAACTCTTCTCCAAGGACAAGATGCCTCCACTTGCTTTCTCAGGATTTCCACTGCCCAAGAGCTCCCCGAAAGTAAATTACTAGACTCACATTAGGAAGACTATATGCAAGCACCCACCAAACCCTCTGCAAAGACCTGCAGGCCCATCTGAGACGGTTATAAAACTGAGGAGTTTGTGTTTAGGTGAGATACACATCATCCACATTCCTATTTTCTGTCCTAGCCTCGCCATGACTCACTCATGTCACTTAAAGGAAAGGCTTTAATCCATATCAGAGATGCCATTTGAGGAGCAAGGCAATGCAACAAGGAAGCACACAAGCATCTCTGTATTTTGGGAGCCTGTCCAAAACATCCAAGTTTAAAAAAAAATCCACAAAACCACACAGTGATTAATTTAACATTATTTCCTTGCAATGTTGCCAAAAATAAAGTGAAGAGATACAGAGCGAGCAAACATGGAAATTTGTCTTTCCATCTTGTTTTGGCCCAGCATATAATCCCAATCATAAGCAAAATCATCTCCAATCTACAAGGTAATTATTTTAGGGTGTCTTCCCTAATTTCAAAGCAAAGGAACAACTTCTAATTGGAATCTCGAAGCTGGACTATTAACAGAGTGTGTTAAATAACCACCGTGCTTCTATTGTGCGATTCTGAACAAAACAGTTGTCTTTTTTTTTCCCAACCGAAACATGTAGAAAACAGCCTGAGGCCTTTAAACTTGAGCCCCTGGCGAGAAACCACCATACAATTATTTTCCAGGACTATTTAGATTCTTCATGCCGATTTTGACTGGTTTGTTCCTCATACCTAGCTTCTCACAAAGAAAACTTTACTTGTCCAAAATCTTACTCTCTTCCCTTAATTTTGTCCCCTCTCCTCCATATCCTTTTCAAAACCCAAATCGCTTTATGTCAACGGGACACAGATTGTCCGTCCCCACCACCCCGCCCCCTGGCCTTTTTTGTTTCTGTCTAAAAGAGGAAAAGAAATCAGCCTAAGAAAAGAGCTTTGCTGATTCCTCTCCAGTTTACGGATTTTTTTTTTCTTCGGGAACTTAAGTTCGTCTACATGTTAAGAGTCACATAAGAAGGAAAACACTAGTCCATTTATTTATTAGTGAAAGGAAAGGAAAAGATTCCTTGTCTCATATGCAAGAACTAAAATAGTATGAACTCTGCAACCTTCAATCTGCCCACACCTTCAATCACGCCACTGCCAGGGTTCTGACATCATCTTCAATCAATAAAATAACCTGTTTCTCCTGGACAAACAGGCTGTCCCGGAGGATATTTGATAGGGCAATAAAGGATAGCCATGGTTCTCTCTTGAAAAGTACAATTTGAATCTACATATTCAGCTCTTCTGTAATAACAAGAGGGGAGCAAGGCCAAGCTAAATTCTTACTGTATCTGCAGTCATTGGCCTCTCCCAGTATACCTCAATCAAACCCAGTTTGGGTTGAATCAAAAGCCATTAGTGAGAGCTCAGATGCTTCTCAAGCCAAGTCCCAGAAAATCCACACTACAAGCTGGCCAGAGCAGACCAAATTCCTACCCTTCAAATAAGCTGTGAAATATACCTGTAAGATCTTTCTATCCCTTCTGCCTCCTCTTCCTAGTCTTCCCCCCCCCCTCACTCTGGCCAACCAAGATGAAGAAACAGGGATACCTGTTTCTCTGCTAAATCTCGGTCAATTTGTTCCGTATGATTTTACTTCCAGCTAAATGGAAAGGAGCCAGTGCAAAACTTCCCCTATATCTATGTATCTACGTGCATATATTTGTGCAGAACACACACACACACACACACACACACACACACACAACCTCCCACACAAATAGAGAGGTAAAATACCCCCTGAATTCCCTTGTGTCCTCTCAGGTTGGTTGATGTTGTGTCCTGAAGTGTCATAGAGAACACCTTTCCCAACAGTCTTGCAATCCAGGATACTAATTCACTTCCTTTGGGAAGTAAGAAATGATAGTTCCTTTGCCAGTTATCCCTAACCTTTCAATGGGTGACAGGAAGGCAGTATCAACACCATGGTTAAGAGTCTGGACCTAGATTCACATTGCTTAAGTTCAAATCACAGATCTATGGGTTATTAACTGACTTCATACATTTCTCTTGACCTTCCCAAATTTTATTTCATCACCTGCAAGATAGGGATAACAGTGCTACTACCTCATAGGGCTGTCATAAAGATTAAGGGAGATAATCCATGTAAAGTACAAAACAGAGAGCCTGGGACATAGTAAAGGCTCAATAAAATCTATTAATATTGTTTCAAAGTGGCCTTTTTTTCTAGAAGACCACAGCAATTTTATGAATTAAAGTTTTCAGTTGTCTTTAAAACCTTTATTTGCCACTCAGTTTTTGTGCATGCAAGGGTTCTTAGATCAGCAAAGGCCAGAACTAGAAATACTCTTAGGAGACCATCTAGTGATCCAACCCTCTCTTTCTGTATAATGAAGGTGCAAGGGTTGGAGCCAGGGCCAGAATGCAGGTTTTATTACTCCTCGGGCAACAGTCCTTCCACTATAAGATATTATCTAGCATATTAGATTCTATGTAGAAGATGCTTAATAAAAATTTATTAAATTGAATGGGCCTTGGTTTTATGAGACTATAAGCCTGGCTCAATACTACCACCTATTTTTCAATTCCATCAGAAGTAAAATGTTAATGGCAGGAGGAAAAATTCAAAGAGGGAAGAAAGATGTGTGTAGTTAGAAGTATGGCAGAAGGACCTTGCAAAATCTTTCCTCTTTAGGCCAAGATTGGCAGGTGGGTTGGAGAGTAACATGAACCTCCAGTGATCAACGTTTCCAGGCCTATGTTCTTGGTCTGGTCAATGTCATACCAACTTGGAATTTGCCCTTACTTTAAGTCTAGCACTGGCTTAAGGAAAGGGTTTGATTTGGCCCTGCCTCTTTGCTTCTAGCTCTACCTCTATTTAGATTACGTTGGAAGATTATTTTAGGAACCACAACAAGGCCTTCACATTTCCAAATCTTATTGACAATCAGTGTCGGTTATCTTGTTTTTGAGATGGTAACTCAAAGGTGTGGTCAACTGGGTCCCAATTTTACTTTTCTGTACTCTAAAGCAATTAACTTGAACATGTTCATAGGCAACAGGAGATGATTAACCCCAAAGTGCACATGAGCAGCGGCATATTTAGGAACAAGAAGAATACTGTTGCCATCGCCATGCCACCTCCCTCCACACACACCCATTCTGTGGGAAAAGTAGAGCACGTCATCACATCCCATTTCTCCTTGCCTCAGAAAAGGGATAAGTAGTCCATGAAACCAGACTGAGCATAAACTGAGAAAAGTTTAAGAATACACCTAGAAGCTGCCTACTTTACCAATTTCCAATCATCGGTGGTATACTACTCACTTTTATTTTTGTTTTTACTTTCTTTCACAAGTAATATAAATACAACATGCAAATATTTGTAACTAAGAGGAAATCACTCATAATCCCAGTACCTCGAACTAAACATTGTTACCAATATAGAATACTTCCTTTAGTTTTTTCTATGTGTATTTGTGGTTTTACAAAGCCATGAAATATTAATGTACACAGAAGTTTGGATCCTACATTTCACTTTACCATAAGCACTTTCTCCATGGTGTAGATTGCAGTGTAGACTTCACAACAAATATTGCCATGACGCTGTAACAGCCCCTTACATGAGTGTGTCAAGGTTCACTTACCCATTCTCCAATTGTTAAGACATTTAAGTGGCTCTCAATTTTGTGCTAAATAATGTTACAAAAATATCTTTGAGACTTGGCCTTTTTCAATATTTTGGATTTGTTTCCTAATAATAGAATCCCAGAAGTGAAATTAATGGGTCAAGGTACATGAATGTTTTTAGACAACCCACTACAAAAATAAAACTAGTAAAACACCAAAGCCCCATGAAATTTCTCCTTCATTTAATGAAACTTTCTCCTCTCCCATTTTTCCACCAGGGCAGAGCAGGACTCCTGGGAGGGAAAGAAGCCAAGAGAAGCAGTGTAGTATCCCAGTGACTTGTGAAATGGCAGAGTGGAATGTGGGCTCCCCTGTGAAGCCAGCTTGCATGCACTTGCCCCAAATTGCCACCCGGCCAAGAAGCTAATTAGTGAAAGCATCAGGTGGGTGAGAACAGGTTCATGGCCTGTAATGGCTTATATCATGTTTCATTTTTGCCCTTGGAAAGATGTGACAGTCAGCTTGAAGACATTCAGTTCTAGTGACCCAACCTGCTACATTTTGAGAATTAAATTTATTAGTTTTGAAATACCAATCTTCAATATAGTGTAAGGGCACTTTTTTTTCTGTACAGAACGAAGTATACACGACCAAGGAGTCTATGTGTGTACCTCTATTTTCAGCCCAAGTTAAGGTGCCACATTTAAGGTCAGCTCTGTTTAATATTATATGACTAAGTGGCACCTGTCTTAAATGGTCAATGTGTTATAGACAGAGGTTTATTTGCAGACCCAACCATAAAAGTCATCCAGTTCTAAGCAGAGAAGGCAACAGGTCAGAGATGCCCTGGCTTAGCAAGAGCCGGGACAACAGGCATTTCTTTCCTGGGCTGCTTAGTCAGAGCTCTCAGAAGTGGGTAGGTCTGCTTTCCACCTTCTCCTGGAAGGTTTTTCTCTAATCCTTCTCCATCTTCCCTCCGCCCCCAACTGTGCTCAATATGGAAAATTAATTCTCTCCCCTTGGTGTTGCCACTGGACTTTGCACACATCTCTATCGCAGCACGACCACACTGTATTTTCTACATTTATTGAGCATTTACTGTAGCCAGGCAATGGATAGGTCTTAGGGTGGATAAAAAAAGAAATAAACCAGAGTCCAGTCCTCAAGAAGCTACCAGTCGAGCAGAGGGGACACAATCCAATGCGAAACACAGAGGACCCTGCAAAAAACTCTGGGCCACTGGAGCAAAGCTTCCAAGAGGAAAAGACCAATGAGCTGAAGATGAGACATCTGATAACCAGTTTGATACGGGGGAAGTTGGAAAGGGAGGAGCCAAAGATAGGCTGAGATATATCTTTGGGAATCATTAGCATATGGATAACAGGTAAGGTCAAAGAGTGGGCTGGAACGTGTAGGGCAGGAGCAGAGCAGAACCAAGGATGAAATTAAGGATGGACTCTTGAACCGATCATTCAAGGGTCAGGTACTTTGCAAATGTGCTGGTGAGACAGAAATTTCTTTATTTACCACACAGCTTCCTCCACCCCACACCCATACCTTCAATCTAGATGTTGGAATACATGCTCTAGGTACAGAAGTCCCCAGCTGCAATGCAGAGAAAGAGAAAAAGAAACAGAGAGAGAGAGAGACAGAGACAGAGACAGAGACAGAGAGAAAGAGAACGAGACGGTAATTTTGTCTTTTAAGCTTCTAAGTATCAAGGCAGAAATTGGAAGTTGCTAGACTACAAGATATTAGAGGTCATGGACTGGGTGGATGATTTTCCTCTGTAGCCTTCCCAACACCTAAAACATGAACTAGCACATAAAATATGCAGAAGAGTTGCATACTGCATATTGAGTAAATCGCAACTTCCCAAAGACTTTGCTAGAGGCAACAGAAAGAAGACAAGGAATGAAAGACAGAGAAAAGCAAGAACAATAATTCTGTTACCTTTAGTTTCTTAGTCTTTCTTCTGAGGAGACAAAGCCTCTTTCCCTTCTGCTATTTGTCCTTCTCAGCAGCTCTGTAAGGAAATAAAGGCAGATGTGATTAATTCCATTTTACAACTGGAGAAGCATTAAGTCCAGAACAGATAGTTCATGATAACTAAGTTGACCAAGGTTTCACTGTGGCTTACTGGTGGGGCCAGGATCAGAACCCAGGTCTTGTTACTTCCTGCCCTGTGCTGGGTTATTAGACACAGACCTCTATGGAACTGACTCTCCGGGTTTTTTTTTAATGTTTATTTATTTCTTTTGAGAGAGAGAGTGAGGGGGCAGAGGGGCAGAGAGAGAGAGAGAGAGAGAGAGAGAGAGAGAGAATCCCAAGCAGCCTCTGTGCTGTCAGCGCAGAGCTTGATGCAGGGCTCGAACTAACGAACCATGACATTAAGACCTGAGGAGAAATCAAGAGTCACTAGCTCAACCAATGGAGCCACCCAGGTGCCCTGACACTCCAGTTTTTAAGAGGGCAGTTCAGAAGAGAAATTCGTTAGGAAAGCGAAATTCTCTCAGGACTCTAACAGTATCTTGAACAAGCCAGTGCACTGCGACTATAAGAAAATATCTAAGCAACTATAAGAAAATATCTAAGACATTTCCCCATATCAACACTGGAGCAGGTAAATGGAATTTGCAGGGGTACTGCCCTAACATCATTGGGAGTTCCCTGTTCTGCTGTACCCCTTTTAAGGGAGCCCCATTTGCCTTCAGTCTGGTTTTTGTGTCTGAGTGGGGCTCAGGTGCTGACTGCAGGTGTGGCATCCAGCAGGTGCATGGACAGGAGCCAGAGTTTCATATCTTCATACCAAAGGGCCTGAGTCACTCCCCAAAGGCAGCCCCTCCTCCTCACGCTGACTTGCAGGTCCCGAGAACCTGTCTTGACTGAGTGGCCACTGCAAAACTAAATCTAGACTCTGCCTTCCCAGGAAGGCCTAGGGTAAAATCAGTTAAAGTGCAAATCATAGAACCCAGCCAACTTTCTTACTCTCTGAAACTGGTGTAGGCATATGCTGTGGGCATAGCATCATAGCATCAGGGAGTATACATACAGAATGACTGTCCCCTACTAGTTATGGGAAAAAGGGAGGATCACAGCAGACCCAGGTTACATATTTAGCCACAGAGTTCTTATTCTTCTGCAAATGGCCCTGAAACCTCATGAACGAGTATTCGGTCCCCTAAAAAGAGTACAGTAGAAAGAACACACCAGGAACCCTGCCTTCTGGTGCTCATCGTGACCCGCTCCTTCAGCTGCCAGGAGACAACTGCTTAGCCTAGTCACAAAAAGTACCAGATCAGAATAGTCATTGCATTGCCCTCAAGGAAGCCTAACTGAGAGCCTGAGGCAGACAGGATGCTCTCGGGGGTAGAGGGGGGTCATCCAAACTTTCTTAGCTCCAAAAATTGTTTGCATAAAAAAAATCAATTTGCTTCCCCTTCCCCCAAACACACACACACACACACACACACACACACACACACACACAGCAAAGAGAAACTAATTGCAGAAAAAAACCACAAATGTTACCTTAAGAAAATGGTTTATTGTCATTCACCGTATTTCTCCAATTCATATGGGACACTCAGATTAATAAGCTTTGGTTTATAGCCCGTGATCCAAAACGTAAAACTGGTTACTAAACTAAAATGTGATCACTGTATATAAACAGAGTGAGACAAAAATCTGAACTGAAAACCTAAATGTAATAAAGTGGAAATTAGATTTCTTCAAAATAGGATATCTAAATAATTTTCCCCATCTGTGATTTTTATCTTAGTTTGCTGTCACATGGAAAGAAGTGCCATTAATTCAATGCAAATCCTGCCCCTTGAAAACAACCAAAATGAGTAAGTGATGTACTAATTAGCTTCCTAATGGGGAAGGTTTTAATTGAACTATTCTATAACAACCTTCATCAAAGTTTCCAGGGCAACTTCGTAAAAGGATGTCAAACTTGGCCCATATTTTTATCTCCTTAAAAATAATTTTCGATGCACAGCAACACAGAAAGCTTATTTCTCTTCAATGCTGTTAACACTCAGGCCACTACATTTTCTGATGTCAGCAATCCCCTTCCCACAAATATTCCAAGCATGCACCACCGTCATTCTCCTTTCAATTATGTGGTTTCTCTGCTCCTTTACTGATTGAGTCCAGGCCTCTTGGATAATGAGAAGCATGTGCAGGGAAAATATGCTCTTAAAAAACACATACATCAGTTTCATCTACATTATGAAGAGGGGGGATCATTTGTCCATATCAAAAGGATCAGAAAGTGAAGTTTGCTACGGGATATATAAAGGAAAAATAGATCAGCACCAGTGCCTAAAGTTGGGCGGCAGTTATGGTGATCTGAAGCA
This sequence comes from Cryptoprocta ferox, assembly GCA_028646485.1. Taxonomy (NCBI): domain Eukaryota; kingdom Metazoa; phylum Chordata; class Mammalia; order Carnivora; family Eupleridae; genus Cryptoprocta; species Cryptoprocta ferox. The sequence continues at coordinate 375,618 of JAQQST010000096.1, read as the reverse complement.
ACACCAATAACAATAAGGGAGATCCCCCCAAATCCACCCTTTCTAGCTTGGCCACATTTATATTTAATGTTATCTTAATGTTGCTTTGGGGGGTATTTGAGTTCTGACATACACATGGAAATGAGCCACGAATTGTACAGCAAGCATAAATATTCCATCATTAATAAAAACCAGCTGTGTATAAAATACTACAATGGCTGGGTTTCAGTTACTGGCTATCATCAGTATGTGTCACAAGCAAATATTACTCAAAACTTTCTCCCTTAAAACACACACACATAGACACACTCACACACAGACACACACCGAAATTTGTTTTACTTTTTAATCTTTTGGAAGAGCTTTGAAGAACTCACTGATATCTATGGCACATTTCAACTGATGTCTCTTTTTGAAGGTATTTTTCATCACCCTGGAAGATGCTAGAGTCCTCTTACTCGAACTTCAACTTACTCCATGGAAGGAAAAATTTTACTTTTTTTAAGAAAAAGAAAGCCATGTGGGTCCATAATATAAATGTTGGGATGATCAATTATAGTCAGTAAGGCACGGAACACCAAAGGGCACTGTAAGTTATAAGAGAGCAAAGCTCATTAAAAGTGAACACCTGCTCGGGACCTTATAATAAGCCTGCTCTGCCATCATGCAAACACCTTTCATCCAATGACCTCGAAGCATGTGTCCAATATGAAGCATGCCTAAATACCTCTGTGAGGTATTAATATCTCGGCTTCCCAGAAGGGTAACTGAAGCTCAGAGCAGCTAATTCATTTACCCTTGGTCACATGACAAGTCAGAGAGGGTTGGGCACAGAAACCCAGATCCTGGCTTCAAGTCACAGATTCTAATGTTATTTCATGGAGTTGGGGCAATAATGAAAGTGACTTTACAAATGTCGAGGGCAGCCTATAGAGTTTAAAAAAAAAGTAGATTTTCAAAAATTATCTTATAAGATATTAGCAAATATATCCATCTGCATTTTCCCCAAGAATATATATCATTAAAAAAGTACTTAACTTGGAACTTTCTGAGTACTAAAAACCCATACTTCACTTTCTTATTCTGTTTAAAGATATTTAATCTAATTTATGATGAGCCACTGGTTTCCAGGAATGAATTCATCCAAATGGAGATCATATGTATATTATGCCTTCTCTATCGAAGGAAAATTAAAGGACTACGTAATTGAGCTTTCACTATACAATGAAGACCTCAAATGAAGAACCCATTATGTGCGGGTCGTCCTGCCACACCTACATGGCTTTGTCTCAAATCCTTAGTTTCCTTACTATTTTTCTAGTCTAATTTAAACATATTATTTTCAAAGCTATGAAACAAAACATTTGTGCATTTCTGCTTTTCCTTTCTTATTGGGGAAATTTTATAGTCTACCCAAATCTGTACTCTCTTGATGGGATATTATGATACAGTGATTTAAGAATTCATTACTAATGATTTAGACAAAGTAAACAGTGAACCTTAGTTTTCTTTTCACTTAAAAAAGTGGGGAGGGGTAATAGGAGGTCAACGGAGTAGATTTAACAGCCTTGGTAAATACACTACCACCCCTAATTCACAGAAAGGTTTCAGGATCACTTACTAAATCTGTTAGCCTCTTCCGGCATTTCGAGGAACATACATGATTCTTATGTGTACTCAGTCAGGTTGTGACTTCATTCTTCCACACAGGTTTATAAAACTAAGTCTCAGGTGGGCTCTTATTTAAAATAAACTTTGTAAATTTCTATGACCCCCCCCCACAACTATGTAAAATTCATGTTAAGTACCAAAACAAGGGCTTGAAAGGACCTAGGAAAAATCAAAGCCAGTGATCTGTTAGGATGATAGGATTCTTGATGAAGTTTTGGGCAGGATCTTAGCTTTTTAATTTGATATGTTGTTAAAATACAAAATACAATGCATTTATATTGATATATCCTTAGAGGCTTTTTTTTTTTTACAACCAGATTACTACATGATTGTATTTCTAACAATTGCTGCATCTCATTCCTGTACGAATCATTCACACTCACATCCCAAGTAGAGGTCTAGGAAGGGTACCATAAACTTTTCATAACCAGTTCTCAAAATCACCCTGTCCAGCTCCTCACAATGTACAGAGGAGGACTTGCCAAGGCTAGTAAACTGAATTAGAGGTGGGCCTAGAGCCCACGTCCCATGCACCAATAGGCTCACTAGGAAAGCTTATTGTAAATTATTCGATGAAAAATGGCATCAGTTGCTGTCATTTACCAGAAGCAATTTTCTGGACCCTTAGGTTATTCAAATACAATAACCAGAATTAAATTTCTTTACCCATATGGGGTAGAGAGTCCCATCCTTAGACTTAGCAATATCTGTGAAGTCTGATTTATTTCCAGAAAGTCATACTACCTCCCATCTACAAGTGGTTGTAGGCTGGAGTGAACCGTGGCTAGCATTATTATAAGCCAGAATGATTTAGACAATTAACTCCATCTCATATAACAAAAAGATTTCAAAGGCCAAATAATCGCCTCACTTAATTCAAGCCATAATCATTACAACAAAATTCTAATGCCGTCCTTTATGCAATAAACACGTTTCTGAGAAGGCCCCCAGTTATAGTGAAGTTTTATATATCAAGTCATAGTTCAAAGGCACTAATTAGGAAAGCTACTTCTTTCAAAGACCTGTAGTGGGTTCTTTTATAAAGCAAATGACCTCTTATTTTCCTTCTTTTTTTTTTTAGTTCAGATTTTGTGTGTTGTGTGTGGAAGGGGAAACTTCCCTCCTTTCTCTGGGTTAAAAGGAGTCAGAAGCCCACCATGGAGGAGTGCAATGCAGTATGGGCAGCCTGTTTAATGCCCCCTTAGTTCCTAGGACCAAATTCTAACCTTTGACTTGGGGGTGGGACCTTAGATTTTGGACCAAAGTCCACAAAAGGCAGCAAGGAACGAAGAAGTAAGCAAGACTAAAGACAACACGTCATAGAAAACCACCAACAAAAATTCCTGGGGACAGGAAATCAAAGGAGCACAATTCAGAACAAATTGGTTTAGTCCCAAGCTAATTAACTTGTCAAGCAGATCTCCAAACCCACTGAATCCATGGGGGAAAGAGGTGATGTAATAAGAGATTTGGGAACATTTACCCATTTACCATCCTAAAAGGCTCAGCCACGACCACACACACCTCTCTCCACCCTTTTCAGTGGGTTTTAGCTGCACTTAATGGGTGCAAAGGACAATTTCTTCCAGACAGTCCCTAAGAATAGACTGTTCTCATGCATTCCAAATGTTCAGTCTCCATGGAAGAGGCTACCTGGTCACAAGCATTTCCCAAGAGGGACTATATCCTCTACTTCTTCTGGCTGATAACATCCCCTCCACTCCAACAAAACAAAACAACTTATAACCATCCTGAGAACTTTGGGGGGCTTTTTGGGGGGAAAGGAAAAGAAACCTTAAGAGGGGAGAGTAGGAGAGTGTGAGAAACTCCTCTTGTTTCCAAATGGAAAAGGCCTTAAAAAGCTGGATCAAAAAAGAAAGGGGGGTGGGGGAGACAGGCTGCTTAATTACAAAGACACCCTTTTAAAGAAGGCACAGGCCCTGGGAGAGGGCTCGTAGGAGAGGCACAGAAGCAGATGTACCCACTTAGAATTCTGGCACTCAGTGGGACCCCAAGGTCATAGCACCCATCCCTCTGTGTTCTGAACAGACTACTCTTAAGGCATTCTAGAATGCGTCTGATTCGCTCTTTACAAAACTTCAGAAAAAGCAAGTCCACAAAATGCTGTGGTTATGCATTAGTCTAATAATCCCTACTTCACCAACCAGAAATCAGCTTTCAATTTCCAAATCCAAAATAGTATCAAATATGAATTTTTAAATTTCCTTCTGAAATCTTTTAAATAGGTAAACAGATCCCCAACTTTCACATAAAAGTAACTACATACAAGCATCGTCAGAAGTTTACTTCATATCTAGCCATGAAGTTAGAAAAAGCACTTTCAATTTTATGGAACCGCAGACTTTTCCAAAGAAAGAAGTATCTTAAAATGAAGTATGATGTAGTGCCAGAAAGTGTCTGTAAATGACACCGGATAAACCATACAGAATAACTGGAACCTGAGTTATCATCTGTAAATAGATGCAACTATTCTACAACCACCTGGCTATTAAAATGTCCCAGGCCAGTTATAAAATGTAGTGTGGTCAGGACAACTTTTCCCTCCCAGCTGATCTGAAAGACGATAGCCTTTAAAATTGTCGCCCTGTAACGTTCTTTCTCTCCCTTCCTGCTTTCCTTTCCCCCATTAAAATCAACCAACACAATTATTTAAAAATACAAGTAAATAATTTGTTCCCAAATAAGCAATGGGTTGGTGACATCTTGGTAACAGGTCTTTGAATAGCACCATTCTTAAAAGTCTGCCATGCTTGCTCAATTGGAGATAGGTGGGAGATGGGTGAAAATTTATCCTGCATCCAAAATGGTATTTCAAAGTATTCTTAGCTATTAAATGAGGGTGCTGAAAGGTCTAACTGAGAAGGCTTCACAAAGGCTGGCCCGGTAAAGGACGTTTCACGAAACCTTGTTCAAGGAGACTTAAATAACTTTAGCCCTCCATTATTGAAGATTATGGTGACTAATTATCTTCCACTCTGAATGGGAGAAGAGGGTTATATTCAAAAAAGTTTTAAACGCCTCCCAACTTCTACTTTATATCTTGGTCCGGAGCAGCGGGAGGACATAGGAGAACTAAATTACACACTCCAAGGTGTTCTACAATTCTTCCTAAAATACATGCCAGAGATTGAAAATGTTGTTTCTCACAAACAGTTCCTTTACTCTCATTTAATTGTATTTAGTACTTTGCTGCAAATTATTATTATACTATCATTAGTGGCAATTTACCGGACCACAACGACTGTCACTTTCCCTCTCACTTTTCCTTTGTTTTCACATATCAATAAATCCATGGTGCTGTTGAAGTGCCAATGTACAGTGACCAAGGCTTGGGAACCTCAAGGCACCTGCATGATCCTGCAAAACTTGTTACTAACATCTCTAAAGCAGATAATGGGCAATCCCCTCCTCACCACCAAACACATACACACACACATATATATACCAAAAGGAGTGTAGCATTGTAGATTACTCCCAGACTTTAAGACTTCAAGAATTCACAGCCCCCAGGGGAGGGGAGTGTGTGCCCCCACCCCAACTCTAAACATTTAGGAGGAACGCATCTAGCAATCTGAGATAAGCGCCGGTAGACATTCCTTCTGAGGTAAATGTTGACCTGAAGTTCCCTCCTTCTTTTTGTGCTTAATTACCTAGATACCTATAAGCACCCCAGGAGGCAAGGAAATAAAAGTACCATCAACTAGTGGTACCCACTAGCATCTCCGTAGGATGGGAAAGGAGCGCACACTCTTTAACCGATTTAACTTGCTGCTCATCCTGGAAAACTCAAGGCCAGCTGTAAAGAAAGTAGAACACCCGGGCATCCCCACACGCATCTAGATCGACTCACTCACGCCGAGGGCACGACCGAGTTCATGCCACCATGGATTCCTGCCCCAGTTCCCCGCGAAAAGTAACCATGCGTCTCCTACCCCTGAAGGCACCGAAGACAAGGTGACGACACTGTGCTCGCTCAAGTGGCTTCGGTCCCGGGCCGGAGGCCAGGGATGGGCAGGGGGAAGCCCCAACTCCCGGCTGCTCCCCTCCTCGCTGCTCCGTCGGGGCTCTCCTTGGTGGCAGTGGACAGACAGGATACCGGGCCGGAGGGTGGAGCAGCGGATGGTCGGAGGCAAGACAGACTGGAGGTGGGGGTGGAGGGGGCGGTGAGAACTAAGAGAAGATGAGGCGAAAGAGAGCGGAGAAGGAAGAATAAATCAGGGGGTCTACCAGCTTGGGCAACCAGAAAGCTCCTCGGAAGGAAGGGGCGTGACTGCAATGTAGGCAGCTCCTGGGCAAAGGATGGGAGGTAGGGGAGGGGGACGAATGGGTGGCTTTTCTTCTTGCGGTGAGCGGCTAGGACCGCCCAGGAGCGGGGGGTGGACTAGAGAGAGGGGCGGAGTAGAGGGCGGGGAAAGAAGGGAGGGAGCCGGCCTGGTCCCTGGGTGGGGGCGGGGGGCGGAAGAGAGGCGGGGCCAGGGGGCGGGGAAGTTTCAAACAATTGAACGGCGGGGTCCAGCCACTCCGGCGAAAGCTAGGGGTCCTAGCTCTAGTCTTAAGCGCTTACTGTAGTTCTGAGGCTACTCAAGAACTGGCTGGGAGGAAGGAAAGGGTTCTGCAAAGATTATAATAATAATCTACGACACCAGAGGAGGGGAGTCGCGTGGGAGAGCCAGTGCAGCTACCCGCCCCACAGCGGGAGGAAGAAACACAAATAATAGAAAGGCTGAAAAGCAGCTTCTCGGCGGTCGACTCAAAATAATGCAGGAAGGCGCAGCTCTCCTTAGTTTTCCTTCCCCTCTTGCTTCCTATTACCAGCAGGCCACCACCCAGGTCGCAGCTCTGTGCGACACCCTTCTTCCTCCGCTCCCCCGAGCCTCCCCCATCCTACCCCACCCCCGCCCCTCTTCCCTTTGGCGGGCCGCGCTGGCGGCGGGGGTGGCGTGGGCGGGACTCCTCAGAGTCTCCGCCTCTTGGGCAGGTTGGGAGGGCCGGCCTGGGCGGAGCGGGCCTCGAAGAGTAAGTCCCACCCACCATTCTTTTGCGGCTACCGGTTGGCGAACCCCGGCCTAGGATTCGCTCGCGATTGGTCACTTGCGTCGTCCCTCTGATCTTTTTGTCCCACCGCCCTCAAAATTAATAAAACTAAACAAGAGACCATTGTCTAGCTCTCCGTTCTCCCCCAGCTACTGCTGAGGAAAGAGACGCTTGGTTTCTCAGTCTCTTGAGAGAGTGCAACAGTGTGTCGGGTGGCTCCCGTACACCTTTGTGGCACTGTCCGGCCCTCTGGAAATAGGTAACTTTTCTTCCCCGTTAATTCATTAAGCCAGGAGGGGGGAAAAGTACCTGAAGTGTCAATGTGATGTTCACATTTCCTGGCTGCGAAAAAAATGATAGTGGCTGAGAACACAGAGGGTTGAGAACAGCATCCTGGGGACACTGAAAATCTACCATTTTACATCTGGGAAACAAAAGCACAAAGAAACAGCAGTGTAGGGGTAGCAGAAATACATGGAATTTGAAACTAAAGGAAGAACTCCTTTTGGACTGTGGCACTTACCAGGTAGTGTGCGACTTTTAAGTCGCTTAACTTCACTGAACCTTAATCTTTCTATCTGTAAAGAAAGGCTGTAAGACATACACTATTAACTTAGTGACTCTGGCATATGAAAATAAAATGAGTTATGTGTATAAAATCTTGAAACCACAGAGCACTCCACACATGTATGTCTTCCTACTTTTGTGTATGTCACACGGTGGAGAGTCTCACCAGTGTCCCACGATCAACTATTCTGTTCATCTGTTTTAAGCATCTGCTTTATTTTTTAAAGTCAACTCTTTTCCTACAGTTTTTAGGGTGGATATGAAGTTAGATCCCTGAAGTTAGAATAATAAATTAACCCCTTTTCTGACAGGGTGGGTGAGGTTTCTCTTTTAAACAATTCTGCAGTGGCGCCGCAACCTAAATCTATTGTGGTGCTGGGACTGCAAGAGGAAATCACGCTGTGTATCTCCGAAATGAAGTTGAGAAAACAAACATGAGGGAACACTCGCCATGGAAGTCACCATTCTCCACAGATCCAAATTTCCTAGAAAACATTACAAGGAGGAAACGAATCTATGGCGCCTGGGTGGCTCATTCGGTTAAGCGTCTGCCCCTTCATTTTGGCTCAGGTCGTGATCTCCTGGGGTTTCATGAGTTCCAGCCCAGAGTGGGACTCAGCCCACTGACCACTTGGGGCCTGCTTGGGATTCTCTCTCTCTCCCTCTTCTCTGTGTCCCTCCCCATCTCCCTCATGCTTTCTCTGTCTCTCTCAAAATAAATAAACAAATAACACTTTTTAAAAAAAAAAAAAAAGGAGGAAACAAGTCTAACTGTAAAGGCCTTGACAATCCAGGGCTATTATGAACTCATGCCACTGAAAAAGGGAAATCTAATTCACGCCTGCTGAAAGGGAACCCTCTGAGAGGCCATGGATGAAGGCATGCAAGAGGAAATGTGCTCAAAGGAGAAACTAGCTCACTGTGAATGGGTCCCCAGAATTTAACGGGGTCCAGGAAAAGTAACACGCTGGTGGCATATTGTGAGGTAACCTGGACATTCAGAGTGCTCTGCTTGGGCTGTTCACAGACTCGGAAGCAGGAACATGGGCAAGATAGATTCTTGGTGTAATTCAGGTTATGTGTGAGGTGAAGTTATTTGGGTGATTTTTAAAATTTTTTAATGTTTATTCATTTTTGAGAGGGGGAGAGGGGCAGAAAGACAGGGAGACACAGAATCCGAAGCAGGCTCCAGATTCTGAACTGTCAGCACAGAGCCCAACGCAGGGCTCAAACCCACAAACCGCGAGATCATTACCTGAGCCAGGTGCCCTGGGTGATTTTTAATGGGGAAAGTGAGATGATTTTAAGTGTTAAAGACATGGAGGCATCTGGTTCGTGAAGCAAGGGAAGACTATTCCCTTGTTATTTGGAGGGGTCGCCAGCAGAGCTAGACAGGGTGGGTATATGCTGCAGGTGACTACTGATCATAATAGCAACAGGAGGATACTTGTCAAAATGAACAATGCTGATAAAATGGAAAAAGTAGTATATGCACGCGGTAAAATCACAACAATACTGAATGGAGTAGAGTTCCTCTCTACCACTCTGTTCTCACAGTCCCTTTCTCCCTTTCTCTCTATGCCTGTGTGTAATATTCAAAATATATTTTTACATACACACACACGGGATCATCAATCACAGTGCACCTTGCACTTCTTTACTTAACAATGTCTCTTAAATATCCTTCCATCTCAGGATAACTTCCTTCAACTTCATTCTTTTTGTTCTTTTTCATGATAGTTCAGTGTCCCATTGCACAAACGTGCCCAAATTCTTTTATGCATTCCCCATTGAGAGGCCAATAGGCTATTTCCCATCTTTTTGCCATTACAGAAAATTCTGGGAAGCAAATCCTAGTAGCAAAGGCATGGTGGCTGTTTATAGAATGTCTGTCCCCAGCTTTGAAATTGTCCTCAAAAGCCTGCGTTCCCTATAGCTACTGGGGCCTTCATGCAATGGAAACCCCTAAAACACTTAAATCCTTTAATACCCCCTCCTCAAATCCTGCCTGGGGCATTACTGTTCTCCAAATTTGAATTCTGATGGGGTAGAGTGAGGGAGCCCTGAACTTAATGGCAGATCAGGCCATGTGTGAGTCACTTTTTAGGCCTGTGGCAAACAACAGGTTTTTGGGTACGTGGGCTTGGCCCAGGTCTTCAAGCGTCTTAGGTGTTCCTTCTCTCCCGCCACGCAAGACTTCCTTTTGTTTTCACCCTGAAAACCCTTCAGTTTGTTTAAACTGGGTTTGAATTTAAACTTTTGCTTTGCCAGCTCTACTTAAAAGGGAGGGGGAGGGGGAGGCCAACATCAACAAACATTGATCAAGCCCCTATTATGGACTGGACTGAAAAAACAAAGAGGGATGAGGCTTGGCTCCTGCCTTCAAGGGTATATACAGAAAAAGACAAGTAACAAGCATATGCTAAGTGCTAAATGAATGGGATTGACAGTAAAAGCTGTGGAAGTTGAGAGCAGGGAGCGAAAACTTGTTCTAGAGAGTGAGTTTACACAGCAAAGTATGCCACACACATTTAACTAATCCCCAGAGCATCCCCGTGTCTTCATATCCTGACTATAAAATATGGAGAGGCCTCTGGGGGATACCAGGAGAATTAACCACTAACTGAAAAACACCTGTGTAAAGACACTGAGTTGCCTAAGTACATTAAGACCCTCCATATATTAATAGTGGGTATAATGATCATTTTAAGCTTATGAATAAAGAGCCTATACACCAAACCACCTGTCCTGTTTGGCCCTTTTTTTCTCCAATAAAATGCAACTCCTCCTTTAACATGCAATAAAAATCAGTGTCTATGCTCTTAAAGAAAGGCAATTTAAAAAATCAGTGTCTCCTTTAAAAACATTATGTTAAATGAAAGAAGCCCAACACAAAAGGACAAATGTATGATTCTACTTATGTCAGGTGTCTAGAATAGGCAAATTCAGAGAGACAGAAAATAGCATAGTGGTTATCGGGACCTGAGGGGAGGGAGGAATGGGGAGTTACTGTTTAATGACCACAGTTTCTGTTTGGGATGATGAAAAAGTTCTGGAAATAGATTGTGGTGATGGTTGTACAACATTTGGAATGTATTTAATGCCACTGAGTTACATGCTTAAAAATGGCTAAAATGGTAAATTGTATTTTATGTATATTTTTACCGCAATAAAAATATTTTTAGGGACACCTGGACGGCTCAGTTGGTTAAGGTCCAACTTCAGCTCAGGTCATGATTTCACAGCCTGTAGGTTTGGGCTGCATGTTGGGCTCTGTGCTGACAGCTCGGGGCCTGGAGCCTGCTTGGGATTCTATGCCTCCATCTCTCTCTCTGACCCTCTCCCTCCCCTCCCCGCCTTCTTCTCAAAAATATTATAAAAATTCGTTAAAAAATTTTTTAAGGTAACAACCCTCAGGCTCTGTGTCAGGTGACAAGACCAGTGGTGGAGGCTGCCTTCTTGGCAGCAAAAGGGACAGCTTGGTCAACACATCGGAAATGCAGGCCCAATGTGTCCAGGATTTCTGATTTTTCAAGAGAAACCAGAAATGACATGTTCTAATGTAAAATTTCTTGGTTTTTAATTTTGGCAATTAAGAAATTTTTCAATTTTAAAAAATATGACCTTTGTATGCAATGTTTTTGCCCTGTGTACAGGAAAAGTAGGAAGGAGAATGTAGCTTGTAATCTATTCCTCAGCCCCTGGCTAGGTTCTTCTAGAGGGAAAGACCACAAAACCATAGTGCTTTGTATTGAGTGGCATTCTCCTCCACCCACCAAGTCAACTGTGTGAAACGAGCACATCTTCCTCTAATTGCCTGGTGAACAACTAAATCATTTAAATGCATCTCAAAACAAAAGCACATACACCAGGGAAAAGAAATCTTAAGGATTTATGGCTCCACATAACTCTCCCCACACACAAAGTGTCCTACAAAATATATCAGCCAAACCCTGAAAAGTTGCCTTCCTTCTTCAGGACCTCTCCTAAACTCTCTTATTAATTAGCAAGGATACTAGCCCTGAACATGCAGAAGCCAGCTGATCAGAAAATAGCAGCTTTATCTGAACGGGAAAGGAACAAAGGAACACATATGCAGTAAAGGAATTGAGTTGAATGCTCTTCCTTTTGGATGCCCTCTCCCGCTTCCCACCCTTTGCAAGCATATAAACACACATGCACACACCGGAACACACACACACACACACACACGCATGCACATGCACACAAACGGTCCAGACACAGGAAGTTTGAAGCCTGATCCATGTGTGGAAAACAGCAATGTGGGAATTCAGGAAACAACACAGAACTGTGCTCCAAGGCCAAGACCTGCTCCAGCATCTGGGAGCCAAGTTACTCCTGGGGTACTTGTGGGCCCCAGCATTTTGGAAGTAAATCGGCTGTAGAAAAATAAAGCTGCCTGCAAAACTATTCCCCAAGCACCTCCTAGGGTCCTGTTTGAGTAACCCGGGTTCGCCTCTTTATGATTTATGCAGGGCTTCACTTCAGCTTAACTAAATACCATATCTCCTTCAGCAGCTTGAGTTTCTGGAAAGGCCCAGACTGTCCACACTTCTCAGTAGGGTTTGTTTGCAAAGTCCTAGGTTAGCTGGAGCAACAGGGAGGTAGGAGGACCTAGGAACACACATGGAAGTCTGCATTCCAAAAGGTAGGTTGGGGCAAGGATAAGAGAAAGAATATGACTTAGTGATAAAACACAAATCTCTGAAAGCAAGTCAGAGGGAAATCAAATTCCTGAGCCAGTTAGCTCTTTAAATGTACAAAGTTGGCAGGATTTAAAGGAAGTCCGTCCTCCAACATTACTCTTTGCAAATAAACTCTTGATTGATTCGGCTCTCTCTCTGTTTCTGTAGTTGCCAGAGTGTCTGAGAGCTGTTCTCCCCGGTCGGAGGAGAAGAGGCCCAGGACTGGAGTGGAGATTTATCTTCCCTGGCACACTGCCCCACTTCCGGAACTGCAGGGAGAAGGTAGGTCAGTGCCATTCCGGTGTGATTTAAGGCAGGCCCACCCTGCCGCCCCAATCAGCCTTCCTTTCCAGTCTGCCATGGTCCTGTGAGATTCACACAGGAAGGACCCTTGTTAAAGTGCCAACGTGTAACCTGGGAAGGGTTAAATATTAAGCCATCTTTGGTGTGCTCTCATGGAAAGAAAGGGTATAGACTTCTGGAGTCACTAAAGCCTGGATTCCGGTCATAACCCTGGCACCTACCAATGAGGTAAACAGCTTAACCACCCAGGGCCATAGTTCCCCCCGCATGTGTAAACGGGGGCTAATAATTTTTTCCACCATGAGGAGTTGTTGTGAGGATTAAATGAAAGGACACATTTAGAGTTATCTATCCTGATGCCTGGCATTTGGCAGTCACAACACAGTTAATTTCCTTATGCCCCTCCATTCCCTCTATTCAATCTTAGGGAATTCCGGGGGGCGGGGGGGGGGTAGGACCACAAGTTTGCTCCACCGCCTGCAGAGTTTTAGGCCCTCATAATCGCTCTTCCCTACTAACCCTGCTCAGAAGTGCAGTGTGGTACTAAGTAAATGAGCTTCAGTGCCCAAAAGACCTGGTGTCATAGTCTTTGTTCCACTGCTCACTAGCTATGTGACTTTGGGTACATTCAGAGACTGTTTCTTCATTTGTAAACTAAGAGCAATAACAATGTCTATGTCAAAGGGTGGCAGGGAAGATAAAATGATAGCCATATACAAATATTAGCTGATACTGCTATTTTGAATAGTTTGGACAGTGAGCTGACTAGTTTCCTTTTACGCCAAGCAGTTTCTAATCTAAACTCGTGGATGGTTTCAGCAAGCATGTTCAAAATCCTTAAGCAATGATAGCTATGTGTTCCTGGCTTTCTGGTCTTGGCTAAGGAATTTGGGGGTGATGCTGGAGCAGCTGTGGACATCTCAGTTCCAGGCTGTTGGGCCTCCTACCCCAAGATGTTCAGTGTTTTTGATAGGATGTGAGCGAAAAGGGATTCCTAGGAGGTGTTTCGAGAGATGCTGGGATAATAGAACATTCTCACTGTGGAGTGTGGGCCTGAGGCACTCCAGCTCTTTGTGTTTTTTAAGTTTATTTCTTTTATTTTCTGAGAGAGAGAATGACAGAGAGACATAGAGACAAAGAGCACTAGGGAGGGGCAGAGAGAGAGGGAGAGAAAGAATCTCAAGCAGGCTCCTCACCATCAGCCCAGAGCCTGATGCAGGGCTTGATCCCAGGAACCATGAGATCATGACCTGAGCCGAGATGAAGAGTCAGATACTTAACCCACTTAACCAACTGAGCCACCCAGGCACCCTAGTCCTCCAGATCTTTAAATACTGCACTTTTTCCCTGCCTTAGAACCCATGCACATATTATTCTTTCTGCCAGGGACACTGCATATACCTCCCTTCTCACCACTCTCTTCCCACTCTTCCTCTTGCTAATTAAATCTTATTTATCAGGCCTCAACTCAATTCTCACTTCTTCAGGGAAATATTCCCTGAGCAGTAACCTCTACCCCAGTCTCCTGTTTATCTTTAAACAGTAGTGGGAATTGTGTATTCTGTGTGATACACTATATCAGAAGTGGTTTAAATATAAAAATAATATTTGGGGTGCCTCAGTTGGTTAAGCATCTGACTTCCGCTCAGGTCATGATCTCACGGTTTATGAGTTCAAGCCCCATATTGGGCTGTGTGCTGACAGCTCAGAGCCTGGAGCCTGCTTCAGATTCTGTGTCTCCCTCTCTCTCTCTCTCTGCCCCTTGACCACTCAAACTCTCTCTCTCTCTCTCTCTCTCTCTCAAAAATAAATATTTAAAAAATTAAATATATATATAAATAATATTTAAAATTTTCAATCGGTAAATTATTTAATGTTGTCTCCCAATCTAGAAAATTATTGGTCCAGGAAGAAGCTGCATGCTTATCCTGTAGTTTTGTGTACACCCTGGTTCTCTCTTGTCTCCCCCACTTTAGGGATACCCATGGGCTGGTATGAGTTAGTAACTTTTTAGAATTATTCCTGCATGAGCTGGGGACGTTGAACTAGATGATGTTTAGGGTTCCTTGCAACTCTTGACAGCTGACAGTTGTCAAGAGTGCTGGCAAGTTTTCTGAGTGCCAGTGTGGGGAGCAGTATCAGAAGTGTCACCCATGTCCTCCTTCCTTCCAGTTCCTTGATCTTGGTGCCTAATGAGGAGTTTTGAAAAGTGGTGTGCAAATGTGGGTGTAAACTGTTCCAGCAGGAGGTGATATGTTTAGAGAGTAGATGAATTAGAAAGGCAACAGTGCCTTTGATGTTAGATACTAGAAATAATGCTAGAAGATGGTTCCAGATGACTTTATGGATGGTGTCACTTCCTATACCCCCATCAGAACCGTGAACCTGGAATAGATTTACCAAAAGGCAGCCCAGTATAGTAGAAGAAACAAAGAGATTGTCATTCAGATAGAACTGGGTTAAGATTCCCACATTCAATTGGTTACGTGGCCATGGATAAATCACTTTACCTCTCAAGTCTCAATTTTATAATTTATTGGTTGAACAAATATGTATTGAGTATCCGCTATGTTTTCAACACTGTTCCAAGCACTTGGGATGCATCGATAAATAAAATAGACAAAATCCCTGCCCTTATGGGGATTATATTTTGCAGGGATGTGAAAATGGTGGGTAGACCTTTAAATCTGTGAGGATTCATGCTATTGTCCACACAGTCCTGGAACATGGCGGGTGCTCAATAAATGGTAGACATTATATTATTATTATTATTATTATTATATTTTTAATCAAGCAATCACCATCAGTGAAACCAGGTAATTTCTATACAGGCTTGAATTTCTATATGAAGGATTTGTTAAAAAGAAACAAAGAAGAAAACTCAGGTGAAGCCAGGTAACTTCTATACAAGAGACAATAGATGGCTTGAACAAAGTACTCAAGATTCTTACTATATGGTAATAGCAGGTGGTTTGTATGAGTTTTTCCATCATTAAGTGGCAATATTTTTTCTACTATGGTTTCCTCAGCAGCAGTTTCAGCTGTGGCAAAATTTAGCCCATGGCGGCCCTAAGCAGTAGGTTGAACCTCTATTTGGACAAAACTTCCTCTTTTATTATCTCCAGGAGATCAAAGAGCATAAATCTGGGATCATGACATTACCCTACAACCACTCTAGTAATGCTCCTACCCCTGTGATGTCAACTGAACAAACTTTTAACGGAAGTTCCACGTTCCACCCTTCTAGTCCCATAGCCTCCTTTCTAGAAGCATAGGGTTGGATAGGGGGAAAGAAGAGAATACAGCCCGTAGGTTTTCATGATTCATAGTTTCTAGCTTGATTAAAAAATTGTGTTTTTACCTTGTTACAGAACAATAGAACCATGACTTACGTTTCACAGTTTATGTAGTTCATTTCACAAGGTGTCCTGTTTCTGGCGCTATCACATTTCCAGCATTACTGCTCCCCTCCCACGTGGGAGTGGGGCAGGCATTGGGTCACGGAGTTAGGAAAGCCTGGTGCACTGTGGACTTCCTCCCCCTTTCTCTAGGCTTCGATTCTCATCCTTGTTCCTCTCTCTATCAGATTACTTATCACATTGTTTTGCAGCTATTTATTCTCCAGATTCCCAGCTAAATTTAGGGTTCTTCTGAGGTCACGGACAGTGTCTTATTCGCTGCTGTATCCTTGACACCTAGTTCATGCTGTGTCTGGCACATAGTGGGTGCTCAGGAAATACTTGCTAGGTGAAGGAAACATGGAGTTCATGACACAGATTTTTGTATAAATGAGTCATTTGTCACCCTTTTCAATACCTCCATCCTACTTTGTGTTGAGATCCCAAATCAAAGCTATTTTTCTCAGCATCTGGGATCAACCGAGCAGGCAAATTTATTGCTCTGGTGTCTCCCGCTGCGCCGGTGAAAACCCCTCGAAGTCATCCCAACCCCATCTTTGTGGCTTTCCCAGGCTACCCTCAACATTTTAAAAACTCATCCCCCTGTTTCCTTGGAATGTGGACCTGGGCTTCAGAAGTGTTTCCAGTTAGTTAATGGGGCACCTGGGTGGCTCAGTCAGTTGCGGGTCCGACTTGGGCTCAGGTCATGATCTCACAGTTCCAGAGTTCGAGCCCCACATCGGGCTCTGTGCTGACAGCTTGGAGCCTGGAGCCTGCTTCGGATTCTGTGTCTCCCTCTCTCTCTGCCCCTCCCCAATTAAGCTCTCTCTCTCAAAATAAATAAATAAATAAATAAACATTAAAAAGGAGAAGTGTTTCCATTTAAAAGCCTTTTCAGTTCCCAGCATTCAACAAGCCTTAAATGTCTTCACGACTCCATCATCCTCACCTTCTAATTGTTCATGTCCTCCCTACCCTCTCCAGTTCCCAAGTGGGTCACCTCTCCCAGGAATGTACTTCTTTGCCAGCCATTCACCACCTTGGTGTTTCCTCACTGAGAACACTGGCAGTAGTGTGACAGTAAGCATCGCATCTGGAATCTTGAGAAATTGGAGTGTGGCACTGTAACCTGAAAGCTGTGTGCACTTGGGAAAATAGCCCAACCCTTCTGAGCCTGTTTCCTTACCACATACAATTTGAGAAAATAATCTCTGTTGTTGTCTTAGGATCACACTGGCTTGTTGTGAGCCTCGGATCAAACAACGGTTGTGAGAACACCTGGGAGACTGAAATATATAGTTATTTTTAGGACACCTGTGGTAAGTGTGGTTACCACCCACACTAACCCTTCCACCTCCCAGTTAGGCACTGAGCATTTATTCGGTCTGGAACACTCTAGCCCTGGGCTAGAGCTGGGTGGGGGAAGCATTGTTCTTCCTATCTTCCTGACAAGTTGATCTCAGCTTAAGACTTGTTGCCCTCAGGTCTTTTCAGTCAGCATCTGGGGAGGGGGAGCCCCTCCCTTGGTTTCTCAAAAGCATGTTTGTCAGGTGTGCTGTAGATTCTCTGTAGTTTCTACCTTCAGGCCTGCTTTGTGCTCCCTAGTGAAAAGTGGTTCCTGTGGGGGAAGGGGAAAGGGGAAAGGGGAAAGGGAACATTTCTAACCTCTTCCTCTCTTGCACCAGAACTCCCAGTGTCCCCAGACTCCAATTTTTCAGCCATGATTTCTTTACATCCATCAGGGTGTACCCCAGAAGGTATTTTAGACTGATCCCAGGCAGGTAGGTTACATTTCGCAGATATTTCACTTATTCCCAAAGTGCAGTCTCGGCTGCTTGATAATTACAAAGCCCAGGACTTCCTCTGCCTTTGTGGTCAAAAAACACCCTCAGCGTTTGCCTCTCCTTGACCCCAGCTTCCAGACTGCGTTTGGGTCTGTTCTGAAAGCTCCTGGGGGAGTTCCCCAGCTTTAATTTGGCCAGATGCTCAGTGTCCTGCTCAAATCACACTCAATGATTTTTTTTTCACTTTGAATAGCTTTTGCAAAAACCCTTAGACTCACTCAAACCAGCTCCCCCTCTTCTAGCTAGTACTCCTTGGTGGGAGTAGCTGCTCTATTTGTGGGCTGAGGATCCCCGGTTAGTCTGTCAGTCTTGGGTTTTAGTCTTTTCCTCATTCAGAATCCTTTCCACCTAGAGGGTTCCACTGCCCATTTTGCAGAGTTAAATCCTACCACAATAAGAATTTTTCAAGTTGAAATCTAATTGAAATTTACACATATGCCCTCTTTTAGAGCAAAGGTGCTAACATTTCTTGTAAATGTTTTTAAAGGGTCGTTAAAAGAAACCAAGGAGAATGTGCCACCAAGACTATAGGTTTGTAGCTTGTAAAGCCTAAATTATTTACTATCTGGCCCGTTATAGAAAACGTTTGCTGACTCCCAGAGTTTCTCTTGATATCCAAAAACAGCGTGAAGCTGGTTGACCCTATCACCTTCTCTCCCAAGGTTACAGGAAATTTCTGACTTATTTATTGCCACATTTTACCATCTCATCTATCTCTTCCATTTAATTTCTAGTCTAGCCGTGAAGAGTTGAAAAGGTTTCTGTTCTACCTAATGAACTCACATTTCATTTCTTTCCCAGGGAATAAACTAACTTCCTTTGGTGAGACCAGCTCCTTGATCCCGCCCTTCCTGCCTCTAATTAATGTCCCCTTGGCTTTGGTGGACCCTTTGGAAAGCGAGAGCTCCTTGCTCATTTTCACAGAATCTTAGAAAAACGACGAGGTAACTTGAATACGGAGCAGATGGTAAATATGGGGAGATTTTTGTGGAGGACTGATCCATGGAGACACTTCAAATCCCCCTGCAAATGAAGACTAATTCTGTTTCACCCACAAGGTGATTTATTTCCGCAGCTCTTTGGAGGAAGGCAGGATCAGTTTACAAGGGCTCAACTTACTCAGCAGAAGGGCTAATCTACTCTGGTAAAATGTATTTTCTGCCGAATGTTGCCAAACTCAAACAAAGAACATCAGAAGCCAGTCCAAACACAAATACTTACTGTAAAACTATTACATACCTGCCATATGATTGGTGCCATGTGGGGTGCAAAGAAGAAGTCTAAACGTGGGTTCAGCCTCCAATACCTCCAGTGTAGCTGGAAAGACAAAATGTGAAAATAACTATGGAAAGGGTTCTCTGATACAATTTAGATGAGCGAATACCCTCGATTTTACAGAGTATCTCTGCGATTGTCCCACAGCATGCATATATTTGTCACTTTGTCATTTTATCCCATATATATGGTTGCTGTCACCATGCTCAGTGTATAGGGAAGAGAAAGGAGAGAGCCGAATGAACTTTGGCAAAGGAGGTACATAGTGTGCATTCAATGAAGATTCGTGGTAGGTAGAGATGTTCATGAAATAATAACATTAGCAAGGGTTTGCCATGTGAAAACCTCTGGTTTGTTTTCAGCACAAGTGAGTAGACAGTTTGTGTAGAGGCTAGGAAACGTTTAGTTCAGCTATGAAAGGTAGGACCAGAGTTTTGAGGAACTTGAATGCCAACTAGAACAATTGGAAATTGTTCTTTTGGAGGTTTAGGATACGGACAAAGGTGGTGTTTTATGAAGAATAACCTGGTGGTGTAAAGAATGATTTAGAGGGTGTGTACCCACTGGAGGCCAGGAAGACTGTGCAAAGCATTAAGAACAAAGAAAGCCAAAGCCAAGAGTGTACAACCTCTTACTCATTCAGCCCAGGTCTCCTTGAGCATAAATGCTATTTAGTGAGGGAACAAGACTGACAGGAACCACGTTTGGCTTTCTAGGGTCTCTTACCACTCTCTGAAGAATACCTTAACCAATGCATATGTCACACTTCACAACCAAAGTCCACACACCTATCCTGGGTCAAGAGCAGCTAGATCGAACCGGGAGAGCTGAGGCCAGCTAGTGGCCAAGACCATGAAAGTGTTTCAAGGATACCTGGAAGTTTCTACCCCTTTAAAAATGTCTCCTCCACCTGCTGTTGAAGATTTAGAAGGCACAGGCTTATTATGACTTCACAGAAAAACAAAGAAACATGTTGACTGATGTTTCCAAAATCAATACCACCTGCCACATCTCTTACATAATCCATGTATCAAACTGCCTGCTGCAATTCCCTAAAAGCTACATAGGCATCTTAAAATGAACATCTATAAAGCCAAACGTATCATGTGCCTCCATCCCTACCCATAATTCTCATCTGCCTCTTCCTGTATCTTTTATCTCCATAAATAACACCACTATCCACCTTATTGCCTAATTACTCGAGCCAGAATCACAGGAGACCTACAAAAATTTAGAAAAAATATGACAGAGTACAGAACTCCTGCCCCAAAGGATTGATCTACTGCATGCCAGTCCATCATTAGAGCCATATTCCTTTTGGTTTTGAGGACTTTTTGACCTCTAAGATAGGCCCTCACAGAAGGGGTCACACCTCAAACTGACCCCTTATTGTTGGTTATTACCTTAGCAGGCAAAATTACTACAGCCAAAGCAAGACTGTGGCAAGGATACAAGTAAGGGCACCTTACTGGGAATAGGCAGAGGGGAGAAGGTGGAACATTATGGAAACTGGGGTCTCTAATCATGAATATGGGAGTAAAATAAAGACAAATACTGCCTACTTCATCAGTTTACCAAGGGCTTACCATGGTGGCATCAGGGTTCAAATGATAAGGCCTGGGCTGTGTTACTGAGGTTGACATTTAGTTGGCCTTAAATATGCACTCTCCCCTCCCCACACCATAGACGTTGAGGTGAAGGCCTCATATTGTCTTATAAAATGAACTGTGTATTTTATTAAATTTTAGGAATGAAACAGTGCCACATTGTGGTCCCTGCATAGTGTTTCATAAAATGTGTGAAGAGCTCCTCATTTTAGAGCAGGAGAAATGACAATGGGAATATGGATATATCAGGAAAGATACAGGTAGGGAACAAAATGAAAGGTGCCTTAGAACCTTACTTACTCTTCTGTCATGGCCACCCCAGGGAGAGGGCGTTGTGTGAATAACCATGTCGCACAATAAATGAAATGGTCCGAAATGCCAGGAGAAACCTAAATACTCTACATACATGAGCAAATAAGACAAAAAATAGGTGTTTGCAGGGTTACAGCTTAGGTTACAGCTATGTGGCCCTGAAAATAGCCAAATCTTTCATCGAAAACTGAAGTCTGCTTTTATTTATTTATTTTTAAAGTTTATTCATGGGGGGAGGGGAGAGAGAGAGAGAGAGAGAGAGAGAGAGAGAGAGAGAGAGAATTCCAAACAAGCTCTGAGCTGTCAGCATAAATGCGGGGCTCAAACTCATGAACCATTAGATCA
The DNA here is from genome assembly GCA_028646485.1 of Cryptoprocta ferox. NCBI lineage: Eukaryota > Metazoa > Chordata > Mammalia > Carnivora > Eupleridae > Cryptoprocta > Cryptoprocta ferox. The sequence goes on along the minus strand of JAQQST010000096.1, from coordinate 354,556 downwards.
TGACCTGAGCCGAAATCAGTAGTTGGACGCTTAACCAACTGAGCCACACACGTGCCCCTGAAGTCTACTTTTAAAGCAAGAATAAGACCCATCTTATCTTTGTATATCTTTTGTGCCTAGCACAGTGCCTTGCCCATGGTAGCTATTAAGTAAATGTCTCATTGATACACAAATAAGGGTGTGTATTAGTTTCCTAGGGCTGCCTTAACAAAGTGCCACAAATGGAATGGCTTATAAGAACAGAAATGTATTCTTTCACAGTTCTGGAGGCCAGAAGTCCAAACTCAAGGGGTTAACAGGGCCATGCACCCTGTCAAGGTGTGAGGGAAAACCCAAGTGTCACTTGACTTTTGACAGCTTAACTGCAATCTCTGTGAGTCTCTGTATCATCTCATAAGTGTTTTCCTCTGTATGTGTCTCTTTCCCTCTTATAAGAACACCAGTCATATTGGACTAGGGTGCACCCAAATGACCTCATTTTAACTTGATTGCATCTGCAAAGACCCTATTTCTAAGGTCACATTCATGAATACTGTGGTTAGGGCTTCAACGTATCTTTTGGGGGACAAAATGTACCCTCAACAGGGCCCAAATGAGCCCAAGTTCCTAACAGCATTTCCTGGTTATTAAGTTTAGAGAACATAATCTTTCTCCAAAACTGGCTTTAGGCTTGATCTCTCCCATGGTCAAGCTCTCACTTTCTCTCCCAAACATTTATTTTCAGGGAAAAATATAGGTACAGTCTTTTTTAAAGGCCATGCTTTTAACATCTTAATTTACTGGAGTCATGATATGCCCATCCCCATTGTGTTAGGTTTGCTTACTTTCTTTTGTAAAGTGCTCTTTGTTTAAATTCTTTCCGTGTGACAATATGTTTATTTTCTATAGTTTGCAAATATTGGGGGTGGGGAAAGGAGGGCGTTTGAGGAAGCAGGAAGGACTGAGATACTGATGAAGTAAACAGAAAATGTTTCAGTCCTATCCCATGATTTGCTAGGCCCAGCTAGTATGGCTGTGTTCCCTGAGGACATATCTCCCATATCCTATCCCCACATCAGGGACTTTGGGTTGCCACACTGTGCACGCCCCCCTCCCCCACCTCACCAGTTCAATACCTAGTTTTAGGCCCTACGTGCATTCTTGTTTCCTGATCAGTAAGTGAGAAAGTAAGTTACAAGCAGAGTTTCTCAGGGGCGCCTGGGTGGCTCAAACAATTGAGCTTCCAACTCTTGATTTCAGCTTAGGTCATGATCTCATGGTTTGTGAGTTTGAGCCCTGCATCGGGCTCTGTGCTGACAGTGCAGAGTCTGCTTGGGATTCTGCCTCTCTCCCTTTCTCTCTTTGCCCTCCACCTGCTTGGACTGTCTTTCAAAAAAAAAGAAAAAAGAACAGAGTTTCTCAGGCTGGTCAGCATGGGGGTGGGGGTGGGGGTGGGAGGCAGGGTGTTCACAGACTCACTGAAATCTGCAAGATTGTGAGTGAATATGTATGTTTCTATTAGTTTCCTGAGGCTAATATAAAAAATTATCACGGACTTGGTAACTTAATGCAAGGGAAGTTTATTCTTTCCAAGTTGTGGAGGCCAGAAGTCTGAAATGAAGACAACAGCAAGGTCATGCTCCCTCCAAAGACTCTAGGGTATGTTCTTTTCCTTGCCCCTTCCTGCTGCTGGCGGTTGCCGGCATTCCTGGACTTTTGGTCACATTTTGCCTACATTTTTACATTGCCTCGTCCCCTTCTGTCTTTGCATTTCTTATAAAGATAGCTGTCATTGGATTTAGGGCCCACAGGGATAACTGGGATGATCCCTTCATCTCCAAATCCTTAATTAATTACATCTGCAAAGATTCTTTTTCAAAAGAAAGTCACATTCACAGGTTCGGGGGATTAGTTCATGAATGTATCTTTTCTGGAGCCACCATTCAGCCCACTACAGTGTTGCTTTTTTTTTTTTTTTAATCCCCTATGGGCATTTCCATAGAGTGGTTTTTACCAGCTGCTCCAAGGTCTGTGAAATTGGAAAAAATTAAGAGCCAATTATTTTTAAGGCCTTTTGAAATCCAACATTCTATGATTCTGGAGTAGGTGAGGTGAATGTGACTGACCTTAGTAAAATATTTTGCACATAAGAGGTACTCGGTAAATTTTTGTACATTTGATTTGGCATTGGAATTATAGAAATGTTGATATTGATATCTGTAACATTATCGAGCACTTACTATGTACTATGTGCTTTTCTAAAGTGTTTTATGTACCTGGGAGGCTCATTCAGTTAAGCATCCAACTCTTGATTTCGGCTCAGGTCATGATCTCACAGTTTGTGGGATAGAGCCCCGCATCTGTCTATGTGCTGACAGCGCGGAGCCTGCTTGAGATTCTCTCTCTCTCTCTCTCTCTCTCTCTCTCTCTTCCTCCCTCTCCCCTGCTCCTGTGCTCTCTCTCTCTCTCTCAAAAATAAATAAATAAATAAATATTTAAAAAATAAAGTGTTTTATGTGGATCAACTTATTTAATCCTTGCAACAACTTTGCGATGTACCATTATCAAGCCTATTTTTCATATAAGGAAGCTGAGACACAGAGACATGAAGTAACTTGCTTAAGGTTGCACAGCTAATTGGTGGCAGAGCTCGACTCTCACTCAGCCTGGCTTCAGAGCCTATGTTTTTCACCACTATGCTTTGTGAAAGAATTCTGTTTCAAAGTTAATATTTAAAATCCCATCCTAGACTGGGTTCTGTATGAGAAGAGGGCAATATGATATAGAGGACATTATTGGGCCAATGGACAAAGCTTGGATAAAATATTGTACCAATGGTAGTATCACTGATGTTGTTAAGTGGACGATGTTATGTAAGAGAATGTCCTTATACCTAAGAAATATACACCAAAGCATTAGGGGCAGGAGGTCATGATGCCTGCAACTTACCCTCAAATTGTTCAGGAATGTAGATAGATAGATAGACAGGCAGATAGATAGATAAAAGAAAATGGGGTAAAATGCTAATAATAGGTGAATTTGGGTAAAGGGTGTGTGAGTGTTCTTTGTGTCATTTTATTTTTACAACTTTTCTAAGTTAGAATTTATTACTAAATAAAAAAGCAATTAAAAATGTATGGGACATTAATTGGGGAACCAGATGGCTCCCCTTTATTAAAATATTTGCATTTTATGCTAAATAAGCAAATAGCATAGTTTAGCATTATTGTTCAAATTTATTGAGTGCCTACTGTGTGTGAGGGATAGTTACACATATTGTCTTATTTATGAATTTCCCCAAACACTATGCTATTTATTACTAACCCTCTTTTACTGATGAAGAAACTGAGGTCCATAGAGGCCCAGTGTTTTGCTTAATTTTCACAGGACAATTATGTGCCAGAGCTGGGGTAGGAGCCTAGCTGCTCTGGCCCCCGGTCTAATGCTTTTTACACTACACCACAACTACCTCCAATTACAAATGGCCCATTTCAACATTTCTGAACTTAGAAATCTAACTATTTTCAGCCTGACTTTCTAACCCAGTGGTCAGGGGGTCAGTGGGAGGGATTTCTCCCCTCTTTGGCTCCACAGGGATTATAGCCTTGGGCTCTGAGGAGCCAAAAAGGGAGGATCAGCCTAAAGAAACAATGTTTCTGTCCTTATTTGATAAATGGAATTAACATTCCTACACGAACAGGAAATGTTGAATTGTTAATAGCCTCCCTTGGGTTTATTATATACAGTATATCTACATGCCTTAGCTATACCCAGGAGGTATTCAAGATAAGCAGTCCCATCTGAAAGTGAGGCTGTCCTGTTTTTTGTCAGTCTGTCTACTGACAAAAGTACAGATTAAGCATATTGCTTAATTGTATACTATTACAACATGGCACAAACCTATAAAGTTTGTTGCATGTTGATTGAAACATTTTTTATGATAGGATGGACATAAGCCAACCAGCATATTTATTGAATGTCTCTTATGTACATAGCACTGGACTGAGTACAGTGGGGCGGGGGGGGGGGAGTGCTGCAAGGTAGATATAGACTATGTGCCCAGGACTTAGAAAAATGAGACATAAAAACAGAAAATGTTACTACAATATAAGATGATATAGGTCAAATGTGCTATGGGTGCCCAGAGGCTAGATAAACACTAGCCTTAGTGTTTGGCTGAGGGAATTCCTTAGGGATTCCTTGAAGGATTGGATTCCTTAGGGAAAGCTTCTTTTTGGATGAACTGGACCTTGAAGGATGAGGAAAATTTGGATAGGCAGAGAAGAGGTATTCAGTGGATGGTCATCAAGATGGGAGGCATAGGGTTCATCAGACATAATTGAGTCAGATTGTAAAGAGCCTTGATGTTGGTCAATGGAGGGTTCTTAAGGTGTTGAGCCAGTGAGTTACATAATGAAAGCAGTGTCTGTAGAAGCCCTGGAAGCAGGGAGTGGAATGGAATAAACATCGATTCACACACAACCTTGGGTGCACATTAAAACCAACTGGCAGCTTTACAAAATACTGATTCTTTGGTCCTAACCCCAGATATTGTGACTTAATGGTGTGAGATGTAGCCCGGGCCTTACGATTTTAAAAAGATCCCCAGGTATTACTAATATGCAGCAAAGTTTGAGAACCTCTGCAGTGGAGGAAGGAGAGATACTAGCATGGAAACAAGCTCGAAGGCAATTACAATGCAAGCTTAAAATCATGAGTCCTGGGACTACTGGAGTGGGTGGCAAAGGGAATAGAGAAGAAGACTTGGATGTGGGTGACATTTCACAAGAACTTCCTGAGCTTCTGGATAGGCTGAAGACAGAGAATGAAAGGGAAGACTTAGGGGGAAGATTTAAAGATGCCAGCATGATTTCTGGGCTCAATGTCTCCTTCATGGTAGTCACACAACTGATCTTTGTTGAAATAAACTGAACTTAACAGAATAATTTGGAGACTCACGCTCCATTTGCAGAAATCTGTATGTCATGGAGAAAAAGTCAGTTTGGGAGGAGAGGGAGATTTTGTTCCTAGGCCAAGTATGAGATGACAGCAAGTTTTCCAGGCCATGAGTCCCTTTTGAGAGGTAGCACTGGGATTCTGAGGCAAAATCAGAGCTGAGACCATCACTAAGACATCCTTTTCATGGTTCACAACTGAAATCCTGAGACTGGGTGATATCATCTAGAGAAGAGAATATACTAAGAAGAGAAGCCAGTTGAATATAAAACCTTAGGGGAAGCAGACTTATATTTTTGTTATTTTTACCAATCAGAGGGTCCTGTTCATGTTGGTAAGCAAAGAAGATCCAGGTAAAATATGTAACAGGAGCAGGAAGACAAGAGATGCCCAGCATTGCATCACTATCCTAAGAAGTAGAAGTCAAGGTCCCTCTTTTCAGATAGATTATAGTCCAATTGTGTAGATAAGCCACGGTACTGCTTACATTAGTCAGTAGAGCTGTCCATGCTAAAAGCAAAATGTACTAAATATGTTCATAGGAAAGGCAGGAAGTTTGAGCTTGGACAATGATTGGGTGCACAACTTGTGTTGAAGTTGAAGGAAGGATGAAAAGATGAATTCAGAGATTAAAAAAAAAAAGCAGAGGTAGAGAAGACGAATTTACTCCTCTTAAAAAGCAGGGCCCAGCACAGGGTGGGGATTGGTAAAAAAAATAAAAAAAATTAAAAAAAATAAAAAAGGAAAGAAAGAAAAAACAGCAGGACCCAAAGTCAGCAGACAAGCAGATCAATCCCTTTCATTTGTCTTAGTCTAAGATGTCCCTGGGTGGACAAACATTTTAAAAAATATTGCACATCTGAATAGATGATTCATTTAAATTAGTATGAATCAGATGGTTAAAATAGGACAAAATCAGGTGATTTTAGTACCTCTCAGAAAGGTCTAAGAGTCTTAAGGTTCATTCATGGAAGTATTTAATGAATGAATATGTTCTACATGTCAGTACGGTGTATCAAGATGAGATGTGGCAGGGTGGCCCAGACAATTCCTCAACGTCACAGGATAGGCTTGACTGTGCCTCTCAGAAGAATCTCAAGTTGCCAACCTATGGTGTAGACACAACCTGAGACCCTCTACAAGTTACTGAATCAGCTCATTATTTGTTTAGTGCCCTACCATTTGTTTGACATTATGTAGACACAAGGCTCTATTGAATGAGGAGAGTGTGTTCCCTGTTAAGGTCATAACTGGGGCCTTGGAATTGCAATCCAAACAACCTGTCACACATTTCAGTCACACATAGCAGCAATATAATTCTGTTGCTTTGGAAATAGTTAAAAGCTAGTTTTACAATAAGGAGACAAACTCTTGAAAACAGGGAGGGTGGGGTTGGGGTGTGATCGACAGACTGTCATTAGTATTTGACAGATATCCATGATTGTTTTTTCTAACAGGAAAATGGTGATTCTTAAAAGCCGTTTTAGATTCCTGCTTCTATTTTTTTTAAAGAAGAAAGCCTCTTTCTTCAACTTTTCTGTGGAGTGTCAGTAAATGAACTGTTTCCTCTCAAATCATGCATATTGCCTTGCAGCCGTCAACTGCATAGTAATATATCACAAACATTTGGATGTGGGAAGGAGAATAGCCAGAAATAACCATTTAGGTCATATGGGCTTTTCAAATGCATCTGTTTACGCACAGAGGGTCCCTACAGAAGACTGTTTTATTTCAGGGAATATTTTACCCTGATGACAAACTGTAAGTCAGTGAGTCATTTTCATGGTCTGACATTTTGCTGTAAAAGTACTTGAAAGAGGGCGGGTCACTTTTACAGGCGGCTTGTTTCCTGAAGCAAAGTTGCAGGCATCTTGTATGACACTCATAGATTATATTGGATGCTGGACCTTTATAAGATCGGGTTGAAATGGCAACTTGCATTTTCCAACTTTATTTTAATTACCTTGTTATAGAATATGATACTAGTTGCAATAATATGTAACTCAAGAACTACAGAGTAGAACTGGTATAATCTAGTCATGATACCTGTAATATGACCATTAAATATAGCCATCATCGCTTTCCCCTGATTAAAACTCTTCATTTTAATATATCCCTAGATTTCCATTGATATATTTGCGGTACTTTCTAAAAGAATTCCGGAAGTCATCAAATTCAGTTCCAAAGGTTTGTGTTTTTTTTGACCTCAGAAACAATTTTCCCATACAAACAATGTTATAAATTATGGGTACACTCCCAAACCAGTTCACCCAAGGCTTCTTAACCCATAATATGCTTGAAGTAAAACAGTGTGTACATCATATATAATAGCATTTCTACGAAAATCAAAGTTCAGTTCCAAAGTGGGAAAGCCAGAATAAATTTCCCTTTCCTTTGGGGAGTCCCCTCCAGTGCTGCTCCCTGCTCCAGCTCTGAGTCCTTTATTAGTCAGACAGCGTGAAAATGAAACATTCTTGGTTCCAAGACTGATGTGGTTTCTTTAGGGGCAGAAAAGCAGAAAGAAGGCAGAGACTTTAGTCATTTGAGGTTGGCCACCCTTTCTCTTTTCCATCACTAGGTTTGGTCTACCTGCTCTCCTGACAACACAGTCTCTTTAAGGGTTTTGTTTTAGGATTTTATTGATAGTGATGGAAACCGGGATACAAATGAGCAGATCTGTGCTTCCACTTCTCTGTATTTATTCAGTCACTCAACAATGCATTAATCAATTCCTATGGAGCAAGCCCTGAGCTCTAAACCCTGGGCATACAAACGTGAATGAGCCCTTGAGGTCCTCCCAATCTAGTGACTGTGAACAGACATATAAACAAACCATTGCAATGCCCCGTGCTACCTGCAGTGATAGAGCGCTATATTAGGTAGAGTGGTGGTACAAAAGAAGCAGTGTTCTGCTTGCCTTGAGGGGTTGGGGTGTCAGAGAAGGCTCCACAGAGCAGACACTAAAACCTAGTCTTGAAGGATGAGGTGTTTGTCAGGCAGATCAGGGAGTCTGAGAAGGAATTTTAAGCAAAGACAAGAAGCCATGAAATACCACGTTTGGAAAAATAAGAGCGGTTTGGTATGGTTTGAGCACAGATACAAAATTGGGCAGTATTAGGAGATGGGGTTAGGCAGTGGCTTTAGGTGAAGAGCCTTGCATGTCAGGCCGAAGACTGCATTTTATCTCATAGTGGTTAATGGGGAGTGTTGTGGTCAGACTCACCACTCTAATGGTAGTATGGGAAATTGGTTGAATGGGAGGGTAGAGGGAAGGAGAGAAACATTTTTGTTTAGTTATATTTTTAATTTAATTTAAAAATTAAATTATGGTAAAACACACCTGACACAAAATTTACTGTCTTAATAATTTTTTAAATATACAGTTGAGTGATATTAAGTACATTAACATTGTTGTTCAACTGTCAACACCATCGATCTCCAGAAATTTTTCAGCTTCCCAAACAAACTCTCTACCCATTAGTAACTCCCCATTCCTCACCCCCCCAACCTCTGGCCACCACCATTCTACTTTCTGTCTTTATGAATCTGACTCCAGATACCTCATTATAAGTTGGAATCATACAGTACTTGTCTTTTTATGACTGGCTTATTTAGTTATTTTATTTTTATTTATTTATTTTACTTTGAGAGAGACAGAGAGAGCAGGGGAGGGGCAGAGAAAGAGAGGGAGAGAGAGAATCCCAAGCAGGCTCCACACCATCAGCGCAGAGCCCTATGTGGGGCTTGAACTCATGAACCGTGAGATCATGACCTGAACCAAAACCCACAGTCGGACGCTTGACCAACTGAGCTACTCAGATGCCCCATTATTTTAATTTTTAAAGTAAAGGTGACTCATGTTTGTGCTTTAAAAAAATTCTAAATAATATTAAAATGTGTACAAGGAAAAGTAAAAACATGGAATGGAAGGTACAGATTTTGTTAAAGAGATTTTCAATACCCATTTGGGAACTCACATTTGCTGAGTGAATACCATATGACGTTCATGTGGCATATATGTGTTGAGTGCTTTACATATGTAATTTAGTTTACCTCTTAAGATGTATGTGATTTTATTTACTCATCATACTTAATCATTTAATCATCTGTAGTCCCCATAGAGAGGGGTATGACACTAACTAGGGAGGTAGGGTTAATGCCATAAAGACTGAAATGTAGAAAAAAGCTTCTATGCCAGTGAGAAAATTGGAATATAACTCCTGGAGCCAAGAAAGTCCAACCTTCAACATTGAACAGAGCAGAGCAAGGTGGGGAGAGGGTATATAGACCAGGGGGGCCTGGAGCTCACGGGATCCTCCTCACACACACTGGTTTCTAAGTTTGAAAGACTTGTCAGACATGCTGTCTCTTGGGAATAGCATTCTTACTGAGCTTTCTCTGGATTGACTTGAGAACTTTTAGACTGGCTGCCAGAAACTTCTGACACCACTGTGATCCTCCAGTATAGACACAGTTGATGTATGTCATTCTTATTGCTATGCTAGCCTCGACTAACATTCCTTAAACTGTATTTCATGGAACCATACTAGTTTTCTATATGATGTTAGTATGTAGTCCTCAAAAAGAAACAAACAAGCAAACCCCTGGTCAAATACATTTGGAAAACTGTTCATCCTAGAGGCTTCTCCTAAAGATTCATAGCATATAGAAGCTTATTAAAACCTCTGAGATGTCCCATAATGAATACTGTAACTGTTGAAGATTTAACTACTGTTTCTCAAATATTTGACCCCATACTTTAATTTAATTTAATTTAATTTTTACTTTTCTCCCTAGAAATATTACTATATATGTGGTAGAACCCTAGTGTTCTGTGGAGCCCAGAAGCACAGTTAATAGGTATCAGCCATCCAGGAACTGACAAAGCTGCCTCGAGGAAGCATCCCAGATATGTAGGATTTAGAACTGGGCTTAATAAACAAGAAGCCAAGGAGATATCTTCAACTTCAAGTACGATTAGACTATCGCCAGAATGTCTGGTGTGATGGTTTCTGCCAAGAGGATTAGCTAAATTATAAATCCCTAAGTTCAAAGTTTTTAGAAACTGCTTACAAAGAGCTAGCCTACCCCTTCTTATTTCCCACTCCAGTTTTATAACTATTTATTTATTTATTTAATGTTTATTTATTTTTGAGAGACAAAGAGAGACAGAGCTTGAGTAGGGAAGGGGCAGAGAGAGAGGGAGACACAGAATCCAAAGCAGGCTCCGGGCTCTGAGCTGTCAGCACAGAGCCCAATGCAGGGCTCATACCCACGAACCATGAGATCATGACTTGAACCAAAGTCGTATGCTTAACCGACTGAGCCACCAGGCGCCCCAAGTTTTATAATTATTATCGAGGCCTCAATGCCTTCAATGTCCAGTGTTGAGGACTGAAATCTCTTATCTGTGACTTCCTAGGCTACATTTTCTTTTGCCTAGGTTCCTGGAAGAGATACAAATCTGGTATGAATTTGGAAGGAGGGTGAGAAAACCACCTTCCTACTGAATATAGACAATGTGAATACCGGCTCACTTTCCTCTGTGTAACAAACCTCAAGTTTCCCAGACAGTTATGAACATTATGTTTCATTATGCACTAGAACAGCGTGGGATATCAGTCTACTGTAGCGGTAATGTTATGTACAGATATTATACGATGTACTCCAATATTCTTGCTTGAGTGAATGGAACACCTCATTCTGGACGGATCTAGTGGCATCAATAATTTTATGAAACGCTCCAGAAATGTCTATCCAACCTTCTAAACATCAGATTTATCATCCTATAAGGGATAAAGTTACTAACTACCAAAGTCCATAGCATGCTCTAAACATCAAAAATACACCATAAATTGCCTGATCTTTCTAGGTTTCATGGGATATCTTCAGCATTTCATGGGATGTAGCATGATGGTCAAAACACAAACCTTGGAGTCAGATCAACTAGATTTAAATTCCAACTCTGCAAATTAACACTTCTGTTATCTTTGCACATTAGTTTAAATAGAGTAACAGTACCTATTAAATAGGGTTATTGTTACATATAGTATATATAATATCTGGCATAATGCTGTGCCCATAGTAATAATAATAATAGAACCATTGACTGAATACCGAATATGTGCTAATTGTGCTAAATACTTTATATGCATTATGTAATTTGGTATACCCAACAATATTTTGTGCATGGACCTTTACAACTGGATCCTGGGTATGTCTCAGCTTTGGAGCTATCATGCCATCCACTGTTTTGAAACTGAATTCTCTCAAAAATATGCACAAATATATGCATCCTTGGGCAGACATCTTACTCCCTATCTTTCCTGGACCATCACATCTCCAATTATGGCTCAGATTCATACACTGGATCTGTAGGGTTCATCTCTGACACCTTATTCATGACATTACATTTTTCTTCCACACATCATCCCTGGATTTTTGAACAATGACTCCATTTTTGTACTCATTTTAACAAGAAATGCAGGTTGCTGTATCACCCTCACTGGACTTATAAGATTTCATATCTTACAGATTACATACCTATTGAGAATCTTCCATTCTACACCAAATGGGGCTTCACCTTTGTATCTTTCAATTCTAACCATGCCCACGGCTATCTTAATTAGATATTAATGTCTGCCTGACGAAGACTGTAACAGCACAAATATTCTTCAGCTAGCAACATCCTAGAACAAATTTAGTTCCAATCTGTGTCAAACCCCTGGATAATATCTGAATAGAGGTCCAAGTCTGGATTTTTCTGAGAAAAATTTGATTACAAGTGCTTGACTCTGTAGTTGTTCTATCTTGGTTTTTCTAACATCCCCACTTCCTTTGGGGGAAATGCTCCTCCTGTCCAATCATGTGATGCTGGTGATTCTGCTAATCATAGTGCCTTACCTCATCGGTCACAGGGGTGGGCTTCTGACCCAGGCCCCTCCAAACATAATGCTCCACTCCTCTAACCACATTGATTCTTCTGGGTTGAGCACATTATCAAACTTAGCTCATTTGAGTCCTTCCTTGAGGTTTTTATTTTGAGCTAGAGAAAAATGGCCTTGCTTTCTATAAATCTAGAAGAAAAGAGGTATAAGCAGTCATCATCCCTGCCATAAGGAAAAAGCTAACTTATTAGAAGAGAATGAGGCCAACAAACAAAGGAAAGCAAAGGCAAAATAGGGACAGAGATAGTCCTGATGGCATCACTTGAGTGTCTGTTCTAGATATTTCAGATGCACCTTATATTTCCAGGTTACATGAGCCAATGACTTTATTTTTCTTTTCAAGTGACTTTGATTTGGGATTATGTAATTCGCAAATGTACTTTACCATAACTGCCATTGTCTACCTAGTTGCCTGGCTCTCTCCACATTTCAGATATATCCTGTGTTCCAGCACTGTCTTCTGCTTTTGTGTAAACAGGACCTCACTCCATACCTGGCTCTTTGTGGCCCACAACGACTGAGCACAATCCAACAGTATTAGACTCTAACTGGTAATGGAGCAGACATTTTGGAAGTAGCCATCCAGTCAAGAAATTGGTTTTCAACATCAGCGTAGTGTGAAGTAGGAGCAGAGATAGGGTTTACAATGAAACAGTGAGACATCCCTATTAATAGGGGACATAATACAATAATGCAGAAATCCAGAGGTAAACAATTCTCAGAACATGAAATAAGTTAAAGTTGAGAGGAATGTGATTTTCAGTTTTTGGTGTCCTTTGGTTATTCTAGTTATCTCTAGTTAACTATTTACCTAGTTACTGCCAGCAATATCTAGTAACCCATTGTTATTCAAATAAGAAATGCGACATTGGGGCGCCTGAGTGGCTCAGTAGGTTAAGCATCTGACTTTGGCTCAGGTCATGATGTCATAGGTTTGTGAGTTTGAGCCCCATATCAGATGAGTTTGAGCCCTGCTTCAGGCTCGCAGAGCCTACGTGTGATTCTTTCTGCATCTCTCTCTGCCCCTCGCTCATTCGTGTTCTCTCTCTCTCTCAAAAATAAATAAGTAAGCCTAAAGAAATGCTACATTAATATTGAGTGGAGTGTGTGTTTCTGATTCTCTTGGCTCATTCCAATTACTCTAGTAGTCTCTAGTATGTAGCTGTGAGTTATCTTATTACTAATTAACTAATTATGCGATTTTTCTATTTCTCTCTAGTTTCCTGTAGTTCTCACTTACTATTCTAACAAAAAAATAAGAAGTTAGATTTGGAAGGAATGAGGTTTTTAGCTTCTTGGTTTACTCTAGTTATTCTAGTGATCTTCACATAAGTGGTTGTGTAGCCAACACTATTTATGTCTAGTTATCAATAGTTATCCAAGCAAGAAATGAGAATTTAGAGTTGAAAGTATCATTCTAAGCTTCTTGGCTTACTCAAGTTATTCATTATCTAGTCATTAGTTAGCTAGTTACTAGTTAACTCTATTTTTTCCAGTTTTCCATAGTTCTTATTTGTTCTAACAAGAAATAAGAAGTTAAAGAGGATTTTTTTTATTTTAGTTTCTTGGCTTCCTGTAGTTGCCGTTAGTTACATCTATTCATCAATAGTTGTTCGCCAAGCTTGTTTTCTTTTCTTAGGGACACAGCTGAACTACATTTCCCAGTCCTCCTTTGTCTAAGTGGGACTACCTGCCTGGTTCTTCCCTGTGCAGTGTGAGTGGAGGTGATGTGTCTTTTCTGGACAGAAGCGGGTAAGAATGAATGTGCTTTCTCCACACTTTCTTTCTTTCCTCTCCCTTGTGATTTTAGAGATCATGTGAATTGATCTGGTATTATTATATCATTATTATATTGATACACCATTATTACAAGACTGAAGGAGTCTGGGTCGCTAAATGACTGGTGGGAATAGAGGCCCCTCTGCCACCTTCTACTTATATTGGACTTTAACTCAAATGAGCAAAGAAAAAAAAAAACCTCTACAGAGTTAAGCCACTGATATCTTGAGATTTGTTATGGGATTTAGCCTATCCTGACAAATATATCCTATCGTAGTATTTATCATACTCTATTATAAATTGGTCTTTTATTTCTCTGTCTCCTCCATTAGACTGTGAGTTCCTTAAGGGTAGGGCCAGTCTCTATTTATGCACCTTTTCAGTGCATAAATTGCACTAGTGTTTAGTGCAATGATCAGCACCTAGTGATTATAATAATGGATATTACTGTAAGAATACAATAAACACATGTTTATGCACTGACAGGCTCCCCATTATTATCTCACTAATAAGGACCACTCTTTGTTAAAGAGGAGATGTTAATACTTTACTAATGAGCCTTGGTCCTCTTCCTTAAGTTTTGATCGTAGGTAGGTAGAAGAACTTTGTAATGTTTTGCTCTAAGTGATAAGGTTCAATGATTAGCCAGTGGCTTACTCCCCATAGATTTAGAGATTCTTCATCTACATAGCTGAGTTACATTTTAAGTTGCCTAGAAGTAGCCAACAGAACTTTTCTAAAAAGCTGAATTTCTCTTATGGAGTCCATAGATGTCAGTATAACATAAAACAAATGTACTGAAAACCAGCTTCATGGGATATACATAGCAGGGATATTTTGAAATTCATACATAAGGGGGTCTATGAAATGGCAATTTGCTTATTCATTCTGGATAAAAATCCAACTAAACAAACAAAACACAATCAGCTTAACTAGTATTTGGCAATAGACAATGAAAAAGAAATGTGGTTTTTTGAGTTTTTCACTTTCCCACGTTGAGCAGTCATATATAGAAATGTGCCTAGTGTTTTTTAAATGAGTGTTTATAATCATCAAGCAAATTTAACTAAAATCTCATCAATCTCTAGCACATGTTTTGAAATGTGACAGTCATTTTCTAAGCTGGTAGGAAAAAGAAACTTGCAGTGTTAGGCGGAAACATTTTTTTGAGTCTTAGAAAAGGTCACTGAAAAGATTTCTGAGAAAATTCTAGAACATTCAGGCTATGCCACTTCCTGAATCGGTTTGTCCAGTTGAAAAGGAAACTGAATCCAGTTAAAAAAAAAAAAAAAGAAAGAAACTGGGGGTTGTCTCAAGGTCTACTTCATGCCAAATAACCATTTTGCTTTTATTTTTCAACTATCCTTTTGGCTTTGTTCGATGCAACCTGAGTATGTGTGGTATTACAGAGTGCTGCCAGGCACTGGTTGACTCTGCTATAATTCAATACACTGGGTATACTTGATTTTACTCCGCTACACATATCCTTATAACAGATCGTCTTAACCCACTTACATAGAAGACATTGCCAATTCCTTCTGAGAGTCAAAAAGGGACAATTAGGTCCATATTCATACGCTAATAAGCATTGCATTATTTAAGCCCGTTTTACGTTTTTTAAAGGATGAAAATGAGAATTGAGCAGGGGCAATGGAAACATATAAAAGTCATGATTACTTTCTTCAAAGTTGCGGCTTTCTACATAAACACGTTTTAGCTAGCAGGCTTAGTAGCTATTTTTCAACAATAAAATTTGGTGAATAAACCTCATATTCCCCCATAGAAGTAAGTAGTCTTTAAAATAGAGACTATCAAGTTACCTTAAAAACATCATTAAGGAAAGCAAGGTTTGCTACAAATGCTGCAAACTTCCCATTTTTTATTTTTGAAAGGCTGCCTTCATAGAATATGCTAGAACCTCCATTTAATTTTTTTCCTGTTTTGGGAAAAAAATCAGCAGGAATCAGAGCAGAACGTATTCCTGTGTTCTCATTAATTGGTATTTGTTGTGAAACTCCAGAGAGTTTGGGGTACATGGCTATTTTAGGTCTTCGAAATTAATCCCAATAGATCTCGCAGAACATCTCAGTCTTGAGATATGTCTGTCACAGTAAATATTCAATAACAGGCTAAAGTTTGACATTTGTGAGGTGGGCTGCCTGATGATTAATAAAAAAAAATCAAGCCACGAGGAAATTACTCCCTGACTTACTCGAGGAGTAGATTTGAATTTGCCCAGTTTATCAGGAAATAAACCATCATGAAATCCAAACGAATTCACCCTTTAATCAGGGTGTTTCGCGGTGCTTGGGTTACACAGGACATTGATTATTTGGCACATAATGTTGAGCATTAGCTCATTATTGAACATTAGCTACCACATCTGCATCATGCCAGTTTCACTGAGCGACCTGCATGCCTGCTGCTTCTCACGTTTAACATCCTGAACACACTAGTGGAAATAGAGATGAGAATGCCACACGCTGCGGTGGTGAAATTTTCCTCTCAATCAGGACTCTTAGGGGAGAGAATTGTGAGTTCTTCAGATTCCTCCATTCCTCATTTATCTAGCACAAAAGGCAACTGATTCTTATGCATACCAGCTCACCGAGCAACCTTGGGTAAGTCACTTAACCTTTTGGTGCCTGAATTTCTTCATCTGTCAAATGCCTATATTGACCAACACCTGTCCCCCAGGTGGCTGGTGTGAGTATAAAATGAGATAATGGTTGGAAAAGGGCTTTGTAAATTGTAAGGTGCTGTGCAAGTGCCTTATGATGATAATAATAATGTGTTAAACAAATGGATGTGGCTTTTGTTTCTGCTGCTGCCTTTTTGCCTTAGAGAAGCTAGCCATTTGCCCTCTTCCCCTTTAAAAAAAATCAGAAATTCTGAATCAATCTATCTGCCTACTCTGTGTTCATGAGGTTGTTCCGGGACAAATTGCCCTTTAGTATATTGCACAAGCTCCGACTCGGGTTCAAACCAGAAATAAGCAGGAAGGTTTGCTCTGCAGCATTTGAAGTCTGGTAAAAGCTATGTCTCTATAAGACAGGATAAAATGATCCGAGCGGAACTACACTTGCAGATTCTCCTCCACAGTGCCTTAGAAACAGGACAACCAAAGAAACAATCACATTTTGAACCTAATAAATAGTGTGAGTGAATGAAACAGGGTGAGTTGTCATTTTTGCTTTTCCCCCAAGAAATCATCCTAGATATTGATCGATTCCACAGTGAAATCCAGACATTGTATGGGCATTCTTTTAATTAATAGAATGAAAAATATATGAAAAGAATAAAAAGGTTGGCAAGCCACAAAATCTCAATGTGCAATATATTTTAGGTCTGCACAAAAATATTCCTTTGGAAAACTGATGTCACTGCTGATCCAAACACGGGCTCACTGGCACCTGGGAAATCATGATTTTTCTTATCAAGGTATTGCAAGCGCTTGGGTGTTATTTAAAATTTTAGAAAACGAGATCTGTGATTTACAACTGAAAGTAAAACAAAATTAGGCAACCTCTTGACAGACTAAGAGGAGTCGTTCTCTAGATTGGTCCTCACAGCCTGAGAAGGGTCCTCGACTCCTTTTGTGAGAGCAGGGGTGGATCATGAAAAATCATTTGGGGAAAGAGAGCCTGAGGTTATTGAATGCCCCCATGGAAGAATAAAACGTGGAGGCTGAAGAGGCCTCACTTTACGTAATGGAAGAATAAAACGTGGAGGCTGAAGAGGCCTCACTTTACGTAAGCATTTTCCCCTTGTAGACGCAGCCAAAAGAGACGTTTTATGACGGCAGTGACCTTGGAAAGACAGGATTGAACAATGTCACACACCTGTTACAGTGGCACTGTTTAGAAGTTGGCTTCTATCAGGCATCTGGCCAGCTTAAAGATAATTTTAATTAAGAAGAGGTTTATGAGGTAACATTGGTTTCTCTCTTCTCCAAAGCCCTTTTTGATACGAAGCAGAAGGTTGTTCAATCAGTTGCTTATCGGGCCTATCTTAATTATACCTCAGAAATCACTATGCGAGGTAAATTGTCGTTAAGCTGTTACTATACTGTCTTAGAAAGTGTGCGCTCTGTCTGTTCATTTCTGAAAGGAGATTTTCTTCATGTTGAGAGTCACAGCTGGAGCATGACTAAAACCTAACACCAGCCAGGAAACCTCCTGCTGGGTGCAGTTTCCCTAGCTTTCAGCATAATTATGCAAATCCATCTTTGACATTAGAAAAAGGCCAGTGACAATGTCAAGCAAATGTTATCCAACTTTCACTTAGCCCCATTTTAGGTATTCACAGAGCTGATGTTCAAGCGCTAAAATATGAACGCCATTTAAATGTCTGTGGGGGTTGCAATTTGGTTCCTGCTATTTGAGTGGTTCAATTAAAGGAAGAGGCTCGTTGGCACAGAGGCCTGAGAGACCTCTCCACTTCTGCCTCCTCAACCAGCTATGCTGCTTTCAGTTTACTGATGGTTCTTTTAACACTCCCAGGCGGTGGTGGTTTCCATGACACTGGCCACTGTGAACTCTGCTATTCCGGAATTTGGTTATGTCTGAATGCAAAACAGAAGCACCTGCAGCCAGCATTTTGTCTTGACTCTTCTGTTTTGTTTTGTTGATTTGTTTTTATGTAGCTCCACCCAACACAGCCACAGTGGACTAGGAGCCATAAACACGTGGCTTTTCACATAGAATAAAATGGCTACAGAAATCTATCTTATTGGTCATAGAGGCTACAGAGAAATAGGTTTGTGGACATCATGGGCTGGAAACAATTAGAGTATGACTTAGAATGGCCTCTACATTCTGCATGTGAGTTATCAGAAGGCCTGCCCCAAAGGACTTGTCCAAAGTCTCTAAGTAAATCAGAGTCATGGCGAGGAGGAGAACCCAGATTTTCTGATACCCAGTCTAGTATTCATTCTACTGCATGACATTTTTTCTAAAGAGTGTTTGAGGACTAGATCTAGCCTTCCACTCAGGCAATATGGGCATCTACTTATGCTGTGGAATTTGGGAGGTTTTCAAAACCTCTGGAGAGGACCAGAATCCAAAGTCTTACCTCTACCAAAGCAGGGAGGCTGGATATTTGCCCAACAGCTATGATGACCATGAAGAGCAAATGACCCAGAGGATGATGTTTTTAAGAAAGCTGAATTACTGAAGAAGTTCACACGTTCCAGAAAAGATCAGTTGGCTTTGAGAGACTCTGGTGGCTTCACTGAAGTAGATTTCTTTGGGCAAGCTGGATTCCATGACCGCTATGTCAGCCTTGGTATTCAGGAAGTCTGGAAAATATGCACAGTCCATTAAGAAATGTGTTATGGGTTTTCAGGCTTTATCAAAAGGTGACTTGGGAGATTACCAGTGTAGATTACCAGGGCTTTAAGGGGTATAGGCCAGAGGACAAAAAGGGTGAAGCAAGAGGGATGGAAGGGGAAAATAAGACCAGTACCGATGAGAGGATAATTTAACAACAGAGAGATGTAAGAGCAGGAATTTGAGGAAAGGAGGCAGGGATCTTAGTATCCATAAAGGGCTTACAAACCAGTTGAGCTCTTACCATTGAGATAGAAATAGCAAAGCCAGATTGACAGACCCTGTAAATATTATAGGACATAGGGTGCCAAAGACAGGATAAAGTCTAAGAGCTGCCGATGAACCAAACTCTGATACCTGAGTTAAGAAACTATATCTTGAAGTCTGAGTAAGAGCAAACAAAAACCAGAGATGAAAGAGACAAATCTGATATAAGAACCAATAACGTGAAGCCAGGACACTTATCTCCTGTGCAACTTATAGTGTTTTTTGTTGGTGGTAGAGCAAGCCCCAGTTAAAGAAGGCACTCTATGTTTCTGCAGCTTTATTCCCAACATCTGGCACATAGTAGGAGTTCAAGAAATGTTAGTCAAATGAATGAATTATTGAAGTATGTTTTCTCTGAAAGACCTATTCTTCCTAGTTGAGTGATTGGTGATAGGGACAGAAAAATGAGAATAAGAAGAACATGGCAGAAAGGTGTGGGGGGTAGATTTGAAGGTAAAACTTGGGGGGCGTGGACAATGCTTAAAAGATAGACAGTATAGTTTATTAATCTGCTGAAAGCAAAGTTTTTGTTTCCTTTTATGCAAAAAGAGATGGTATCTCTTTGTGAACATACTCTGAAGTTTGGAGTGTCAATGTAAATATGAATTATTATTATTATCATTGTGCAAGATATGTTTGTTTTCCCTGGTATGTTTTCTTGGAGCCTTTGTGACTTACAGAATGGGTTTGGGATATCCATAGATTGGATAAATCTCAGTGTATTTCTTTTCCTCCCCATGTGAAAAGGACTAATGTGAGGACATTTCTTGTTAAGCTCATATGTCACTACTTGTATCAACATTAAAAGAGAATCTTTAATGCCCTTATGATCAAAGGGTACAAGGAAAGTCACTGAGTTACCATGCGAAAATATTTATTAGTCATGAAAATTCAAAAGCACCATGTTCATAAGAGTCTCTCACCCCCTCAATTTTTTGTTTCTCTGTGTTTTCATGGCACATTGGAGATTGATCTCAAATTCCAGTTCAGTTTAGGCCCATAGGAGCTACTTAAAAAATGCATACTAAACAAATGAATCAGTGAACTCAGAGGCAAGATATATGTTGTACAGTAAAGGAGATATTCAGATGTCTCACTGGTACTCATTAAAGAAAGAAAATAGTATTATAATTTTCCTTTCTGTAGTCAACTTCTTATAATCCCAGCTGCTAGATCATGATGTTCTTGACATTCAGCATAATGGACTGTGTGAAAATGAATCATTACAGAATATTAACTTTTTAAAAAGTCCAAATTCTAGATGGTTGAATTTTTGCTCACTGGTCCTTAGTAGTTTAGCCTAGCATCCTTGTGTTTGAAGTTTTCCTTTCTTCCTTTGCACATACAAGTTATTTAATTTTTGGTGTCTCACTTTCCTTTTTTATGAAATTATGATAATGACAATGTCTGTTCTATAAGGTTATTATGAGGTTTGTATATTGCTAAATGTATATCACTATGTAACAGTGCTTGGCATGTAGGAAGTCCTCAATAAGTGTTTTCTGTTAGTATTATTTTTTCATTATTATTATTTTAAAAGATTTTTATTAGCAGATAGATGGAAGTCTGGAAGAATTGCTGGTTTGTTAGGTGGGTCTGGTTTTGGGAGACTGAGTTTAACATGCTGGTAAAGTATTCTGTAGTGCTTTCCAACCATTTGTTTTTTTTATTTTTTTAAATATTTACTTTTGAGAGAGAGAGAGAGAGAGAGAGAGAGAGAGAGAGAGAGAATGGGAAGAACGAGAGAGAAGGAGACACAGAATCTGAAGTGGGCTCCAGGCTCTGAGCTGTCAAGCACAGAGCCTGATGTGAGGTTCAAACTGACAAACCGCAAGTCCATGACCTGAGCCCAAGTCGGACACTCAATGGGCTGAGCCACCCAGGTGCCCCACCAACCATTTGTTTTAAATGTACAACGATGTTTTAGGATAGTAATTGAATTGTAAAGTAAGTGCCCTAGGGGAAAAGCTGTATAGAGATGAGAGTTAAAAGAAGAAAAAAGAATAGCTCAGGAGAGAGTATAGAAAGAGAAAAGGACCTCAGGCCTGAACCTTGGAGCAAACCCACCAACTGGAGTTAGAGATGGAGCTAGCAAAGCCAATAGAGGAGAGTTCCAGAAGTAGAACTAGAATATCTATGCAAAGCACAAGGGAGGAGATACCTTTTACAAGGGATAGTCAGCAGTTTCAAATACATCTGCAGAGGAAACAAGGATGATTAGGTTGAGAAGTCTATTCATTTTTGTTAAATTGCTTCTTGATAGCAAGGATTGAGCTTTATCAGTATTTATATTCATTTTGCTGGCATGGTTCCTGGCTTATGGTAGGTAGTCAATGTACATTTGTTAAATGAATGAATGAAAGGGACATTGAAAGGGGATTTTCCATTGAGTTTCATGACAGAAATCAGATTTCAAAAGGTAAAAAGTAATTGGATGCTGAGAAGATGGGAGATGCCAGTTGAGGAAATGGTTATATCACAGGTGGGAGAATTAGGAATATAACTGAAAGAAGTCACAGGATAAATAAAAAGTCTTTTTGAAAATACTGTCGGAGCCACCTGGCTGGCTCAGTCAGTTAAGCATCCTACTTTGGCTCAGGTCATGAAATCGTGGTGTGTGGGTTTGAGCCCCGTATCGGGCTCTGCGCTGACAGCTGAGAGCCTGGAGCCTGCTTCAGATTCTGTGTCTCCCTCTCTTTCTGCTCCTCCCCCGCTCGTGCTCTGTCTCTCTTGATCTCAAAAATAAATAAAACATAAATAGGGGCGCCTGGGTGGCTCAGTCGGTTAGGCGTCCGGCTTTGGCTCAGGTCACGATCTCGTGGTTCGTGGGTTCAAGCCCCGCGTCGGGCTCTGTGCTGACAGCTAGCTCAGAGCCTGGAGCCTGCTTCGAATTCTGTGTCTCCCTCTCTCTGATCCTCCCCTGCTCGCACTGTCTCTCTCTGTCTCTCAAAAATAAATAAAAAACATTAATAAAAAATTTAAAAAAATAAAACATAAATAAAATCTAAAAAACACACTGTGGGGGCGCGAGAAACCTGGGTGTGTTTTTAATGTAGAGAGAAGAGAGTTATTAGAGAGGGAGAGATTGAAGATGCCCCAAAAAGAAGGGGTGAATGTTGGATAAAGAAATAGGATGGGAAGGAGATAGCACAAGTGGAACATCTTATCCTCTGTGATCTAGGAAAGGAAGGTCTGACCAAGGTAAGGTTTGGGGATGGAAGGGAGGGACCAGTAGAGATCTTGTGGGGTGATTTAAGTGTTTTTGGTGTTGGAGAGTATAGGTGGGGCTAGGGATTTGAACCGGAAAGATCAGAAACCACTCTACAGAACGCTTTATGTCTGATCTATGGGGTAGAGTAGTGGGCTCATTGGCCTTAGCCAAAACCTAAGGGTTTCAAATATTCCTCGGGTTCTGAAATTATTTCCAAAGAATATTTTGTATATTTGGAATTAATTTACATCATTAATACTAAAGCTGGAGGAAATATAGATAAATCTTCTAAGCACCAAGCAGCACTTTTATAAAATGGTGTAAAATCACGTCGAGTCCTAAGAATGTTCATTATTATCAATAGTTACTTTGGCAGAGCACAATTAATTTTATTTCATTTCCTCTCTCAACGCTAAGGCAATGACATTTTTAAATCTAGGAAGAGAGATGCTTTAGTGTTTTCATGACATTAATTCAAATGTGTAAATTACTGGTTTATAGGCACACACCTTGTAAATGTCACTATCACATTTGTAGCCCTGTGGATTCCAGGGTTTGAATTTAATAAGCCACTGTTAAATAGTTTTTTAGTGAGTTCTTTTGTTTTTGTGTTTTAATGTTTTTGCCTCATCATTTAAAAAATTTTTAAGGTTTTATTTAAATTCCAGTTAACATACAGTATAATGTTAGTTTTAGGTGTATAATATAGTGATTCAACTGTTCTTTTTTTAAATTTTTATGTTTATTTTTGAGAGAGAGAGAGAGACAGAGAGAGAGACAGAGAGACAGAGCACATATGGGACGGGCAGAGAGAGAGGGAGAGAGAGAATCCCAAGTAGGTTCTGTGCTATTAGCACAGAGCCCGACATGGGGCTCAAACTCATGAACTATGAGATCATTACCTAAGCCAAAACCAAGAGTCCAACACTTAACCAACTGAGCCACCCAGGTGCCCCATGATTCAACATTTCCATACAACACCTGGTGCCTCATCACAAGTGCCTCATCATTTTTTTTCAAAAGAGAAGGATTGATATATGTTTGAATGTGAGCAACTGGACTGAATCTGAGCCGAAAAATTCAAGTTGATTTGGTCCATTTTCTTGTAATAGGAAGAAGCTGAGCGATAGCAATCAGCTACAGTTCAGAACTGTGCAACCATGTAGTCCCCATCTCCTCTAGCATGTAAATAAATGACACTAGGCTTCTAAAATACACAACACTTGCCCCACCCCGACAGCACCCTTTTATAATCAGCGTGTGTGTGTGTGTGTGTGTGTATGTATTGAAAGGGGAGACGTCAGTATGAGGATGTTTCTGTTACAGGAGGTTGCTTAGAATTTCTAGGCGATTCCACGTCCACAGCTTTTAACATCTAGATTTCATCCTCAAGATCTCTTTCCATTTGCTTCAATGGAGCAATTTTTGTGAGTTGTGCCATTTTATATCTGGGTCAAATTTTTTAAACATTTATTTATTTTTGAGAGGGAGAGAGAATGAACTGGGGAGGGGCAGAGAGAGGGAGGAACTGAGGATCTAAAGTGGGTTCTGTGCTGACATTAGAGAGCCAGATGTGGGGCTCCAACTCGTGAACCGTGAGATCATGACCTCATCGGAAGTCAGATGCTCAACTGATAGAGCCCCCCTAGTGTGCCCCAGATCTGGATCAAATTTAATACTTGGTGCTTCCTTGAATTTTGGGGCAGCCTGTAGCTTTTACATTGGCCATTTTATAACAAAAGCTGATTTTCCCTTCTTTCAGTTCTTCATGATTTTCCCCCTTTCATCCTGCTCTTTGACAGCAAAATAACTCTTTAAAAGCTTCAGAGTGTGGTTTAAAATCTGAATTTCTATTGCTGAGAGTTTCAGGGTTTTTGTGCTTTTTGTGTTTGTAAGGCAAGGTGTTTTGATTTTTGAGAACTTGTTCAACTATCAAGCTTATTTTTCATGGGTTTTAAATTACCTTTTAACATCTCTGTCCTCTGTGTTTAGTATATTTAGGATGGACACTATTGTTATAACCCGTTGCATATGAGTTCCTGAGGCTCAGATGCTACCACATTTTATAAAATTGTAAAGATACAGTTTTCACTCTCAAGCATATAGATGCAAACGCTGCATTCAGATAGTTGTTTTCTGCCCACAGTGAGTTTTATAACTGATCAAGTTTCCTTCTTCACTTTGGCCAGTAGATATCTTAAAACCAAATTTGACGTCTACTTTGAGTAACTTCATACAACCACAGTATACATTTCTGGTGGCTGATCCCCCCTCCCACCCTGCAGTTTTATAATTTTCCATTTGTCCTGTTTCTTTAAACTTTTTGTTTGTAGCTCCTGGGTGACTCAGTCAGTTAAGTGTCTGACTCTTGATTTTGGTTCAGGTCATGATCTCACGGTTCATGAGTTTGAAGCCTCTGGCAAGCTCTGTACTGACAGCCTAGAGCCTGCTTGGGATTCTGTCTCTCCTCTCTCTCTCTGCCCCTCCCTTGCTCACGTGCTCTCTCAAAATAAATAAGTAAACTTAAAAAATAAAGTGTTTTTTCCTTCTTTTATACATGTTTATGACTTCAAGTCCTTGGCAGAAAGACGTAGATGATAAGTAAATACATATAAATGGTGTCTATAGCACAGACTTCCTATAACCCCCCAGTTTTCTGGAAGACACTTTAAGAAATTTATTATCACCTTCTAAACCAGCACTTCCATGGATAGAAATGTTTACCTAGTCACTTCCTAAGAGGTTTCTGTATCACCCTCTTACTGTAACAAATGCAAGAATCTCTGTGGAGGAGCCATACTACATAAATCTGGGGAAACTTCCAGTCACATCGACTGTTATTATTTTATTCCTGAAGAGTCAATAACCTTGGAGCATAGGTCTTTGAAACAGAGCTGTGGAAAGTGCCTTAACAAGTTAAGGCCATGCCATCTTCTACTCATGGCACTGCTTAGTACTGCTGCAAGTATTATAATATTCAGAAATGCCTTGCTGTCAACTCTCTGAATATGCTATAATTTCTGTCTTCTGTTACCTTGAAGCATAAATGCTTACCTGAAGTAAGGTGATGTGACCTTATGTGATACTGCTAGGACATTTAAAAAATGCATATTGAAAGGCAAAATCTAAGAATGACCCTTCCTTCTTGAGAATCTGCATTTTATAACTTTGAGTCAGTGAGCACAACTTTAATTGAATCATCCAGTGCCTGAACATAGGTTCATATATTTGAAATGACCTGTAGATTTGGTGCAGTCTGTGCTCTGTTGACTCAGTTGGTCAGAATTCTGCATATTCTGAGCAGGCTTAATATTGGTAACTGCTCTTTTGATCTAGGAGACATTTAGCAATATTGTTTTACCACCTAGAAACTTTTTCTGGGCCATTAAAAATGTCAAATTGAATCAAGTCAAGAGTTTTACCATGTTCTCCATATACAGGGTGATTCTGAAGAATCTTATTGAAGAAATCATCAAGCAGCATTGAGTCTGATGGGGCAACTCAGAGTTGTAAGCACTCAGAGCTGTTGCTTAGGATTTTGTTATTTACATTTCTGACCTAAAGGTGGAAATGTGCTTCTTTTGACAATTTCACGCAATATGTGGCTCTCAGGTGAAGTTAGTAAGATGAGAGATACTAAAATGGCATATATTTGTGACCTACAGATGGTCAAGAGCACCTTATGAGTCTGCCTAGAACTTTCAAAGTCTATTCCAAGGTAAAATGGAATCTCTTGGCACATTTGACTTCACAACATTCACCTAGCACCAGAGTACCATTCCTTCTAACACAACACACAAATATTATACAAAAGCATTGCCTTGCTTCATGGAAGAAGAACATTTAGTAGTTCATGAAGGAGCAAGCTGAAAGTTTCTGCTTAGCTGGCAATCTAGATTTGAGATGTTATTTAGCCCCAAGTTGGGGAGTAGGCTGATGGGGCAACAGGTGGTTAACCTGACCTAGCCTGATGGACAGGGTGCTGCGTATCAGCATAGCTGAACTTTCTACTGGAGACAGGGTGAGCCTCTTGTGATCTATCCTGGTTTTGCCTGTGCTTCTGAACTACCTTGTTCTTTTTTTATTGAACAAATTTTGCATATAACATTGTGTAAATTGAAGGCATACAGCCTGTTAACTTTGATAAATTTATATATTGTAATATGTTGCCATTATAGTGATATTTATCACATTACATAAGTATAGTGCAACATTGTTGTCTATAGTCATTACACTGTACATTAGAGCTCTATGGCTTGTTTACAACTTATTGCAAGTCTATACCCTTAAATAGCATCCACACCCTCTTCCTGCTCCCTCTCCCCTGGTAACCACCATTTTAGTGATTTGTTTTAAACAGGTTTGATTTTTTAAAAATTTTTAATGTTTATTTATTTTTAAGAGAGAGAAAGAGCGAGAGAAAGAGAGTTGGGGAGAGGCAGAGAAAGAGGGAGACACAGAATCTGAAGTAGGCTCTGGGCTCTGAGCTGCCAGCACATAGCCCAATGTGGGGCTCAAACCCATGAATCATGAGATCATGACCTGAGCTGAAGTCCAGAGCTTAACCGACTGAGTTACCCAGGCGCTCCTGATTTTTTTTAAATTCCATATATAAGTGATATTATACAATGCCTGTCTTTCTCTGTCTTACTTATATCACTTAGCACAATGTGCTTAAGTTCCGTCCATGTTGTCACAAATGGGGAGATATCCTCCTTTCTGATGGCTGAATAATATTCCATTGTGTATATATACAACTTTTTTATCCATTCATCCATTGATGGGCATGGAACAATCTGATAAAAAATGGCAGAAGAGCTAAATAGACATTTTTTTTCCAAAAAGGACATGAAAATGGCCAACAGGTACATGAAAAGATGATCAACATCACTCCTCATCAGGGAAATGCAAATCCAGTTTACAGTGAGCTATCCCCTCCCTTCTGTTAGAATCATCAAAAAGACAAGAGACAACAGGTGCTGAAGAGGATGTGGTGAAAAGGGAACCCTTATACACGGTTGGGGGGAATGTAAATTGGTCAACCATTATGGAAAACAGTATGAAGTTTTCTCAAAGAATTTAAAATAGAAATGCCATACAATCCAGAAATTCCACTTCTGGTTATATACCCAAAGGAAATGAAAACAGGATTTTGAAGAGATATCTGACCTCCCTTGTTCTTAACCTATAAATAGCAGTCTAACTCTGACTTCCTGTGTCCCTGACACTTTCACCTCTGGAAAACCAAAATTTGACATCCTAGTCTCTATGTTTAAAACCAGGCATGATACAATGATTCCATCACCACCCTCAATGCCTGCCCTTTTCTCCTGATAGTTTCACTTCTCTATTTGATCCTTGATAACTTTCAAACTCAGATAAACCCAGTCATTGTTATTCAGAAGAAAGGGCCTGGGTCCTAAACACTATGAAAACATGTTCAAATAATATATGTATAATATATATGTTTTTTTCTCTTGTGCTATGGCATTGCGTTGCTAAGAGAGATATTCAAAATATTTAATAATCAGAACACAATGAATGCCAACAGACAAGGTGACTCTGAAAGTCTTGAAAACTTTTAAGGCTGTAATTGTGCATATCAGCTGAATATCAGCTTTGGCCATAACGTTTCCACCAGATGAATCCTAAAGTATTTTATAAGCGTAAAGTCAGTCTTTAATCAATCAATCAATCAATCAATTAATTAAATGTTTATTGCAAACCTACTATGTGCCACACACTGTAAAGTTCTGGTTATAATAACACCTATGAGCTAAAGGAATTTTACAAGCTATTCCAATTAGACGAGGGTTGGAAACTATGTTAGATTTCCTCTGAAATCTAGAAAAGTAAATACTCTGTGCTGATGGGAAACTATGATCCTAATGATTTGGACAATCTAAAAGTGATAAGCATTGGGTTTTCCTTTTGATAATATCAGTAGGAGAAAGATTTAGGATGTTTTTTCTCCATTCTGGGGCCCTAAAGAACTGTACAGGAAGAGTTGAGTTAACTAAACCCTTAAGAGTAATGCCCAGGAAGGTGAGAGAATATCATCTGCATCACCACAAGGAAAAGAAACTTTCATATCACTTCTGGATTTTCATATTTTTCTTACATTAAAGAGAACTTATTTCAAACACCATTATTCCTAATTTCTTCAGGTGTTTTGATAGTTGGTGAGCAGCTGAAACTACAGAGTGTAGACAAGACAGAGGGAGAAAAGACATTCAAGGTGAGCACTGAAGAGAGTTTGCATGCCTAATGATCAAGAATTATCCAGAAATCCTGGGTGTGGAGGGGGGTCTCCCACCAGCCTGGGGCCAATTATCCAGATGTTGTGGCTGGACTGAATGATGTGGGAGGGTTTGCTCTGCAGGAAATGAACTTGATGAATGTTCCTTTACTTCAACACGTGGCACAACTGAGCACTTATATTCCTCTCAGGATTATATTTTTATAGCAAGGCAAAAAAGAGGTATGAATCCAATTCTTCATTTTTTTTTCAAATTAGCATTTACTTTGGATGTCTTTTGAATAAGTGAAACATGAGCTATAATGTCAGGCCTTAAGAAACTCCTGTGAAAGCCATTCCTCTAAGAACTTTCTGGGTGCCATAAGAGTTTTGAATATCTTAGAGAGCCTGAAATCTTCTGGACACTGATTTTTCCCTAAACATCTAAAAATCCAAGTTCAAAATGGCAGGTAAATAGTAAAATGCTCAGTAAATGATGCTGGCTGCACGAGTGGATATACAGATGGATTGAAGGGAAATGCAGAAGTACATGGGAGTGGGTAGGGATGGTGCAACTTTGTTTTTGCTTGAAGAATCATTTTGCTTTGTTATGCTTGCTTTTTCTTGAAGAATGAGAAAATTTGAGAACTGCTATTTTTTTGTATTTATTTTGAGAGAGTGCTTAGAGAGAGAGAGAGAGAGAGAGAGAGCATGGGAAGGACAGAGAGAGCAGAGAGAGAGAGAGAATCCCAAGTGGGCTCTGCACTGTCAGAGCAGAGCCCGACGCAGGGCTCGAACACACAAACTGTGGGATCATGACATGAGCTGAAATCGAGTTGGACACTCAACTGACTGAGCTATTCAAGCACCCTGAGAACTGCTACTTTTAACAAAACTTTCTGGCATAGACAACAACATCCCTGAAGTTTCCATACATTTAGTAAAGGGAGTCATCAATTGTTGATTGAAGGCAGAAGCAATTTTGATTCTCTTCCTATGTGTCTCTTCCCCAATGATGAGGAAAAATGAATGAATTATTTTGTCTGATATCCCTCCTGGGCATGGACCGTATTTACTAGGAGTGATCCCACTGAAGACGTTGTCAGAGCAGTTGAGAAGGTAGAAACAGTTCTGCTGAATGTAAAAGGAATATAACCTAATAATTGTTTAGGCCTCTGTAGTTGCCTTGATTATGACTTTAAAAACTTATCTATGGAGGAAATTACACCTCTAGGAGTAGCACTGGTTTTGGAATTAATCTTCATTATTGTCCTTTATCATGGGTAAAATGCCTCCTCAGAGGGAGAAATTTGTTTAAAAAATTTTTTAATGTTTATTTATTTTTGAGAGAGGGAGAGACAGAGCGTGAGTGGGGGAGGAGAAGAGAGAGAGGGAGATACAGAATCTGAAGCAGGCTCCGGGCTCCAAGCTATCAGCGCAAAGCCCAACTCGGGGCTTGAACTTACGAACCCTGAGATCATGACCTGAGCTGAGGGAAATTTTAAGTAATCATGGTAATCATGAATCTCTGTGCCAAGTTTTCCAATAAAAAAGTCCTATCAGACACTTCACCAAGAATAGTAAAATAAATGTAAACATATTTAATTTTTTTGTTGGTCCTTTTTTAAACTGAAGTGTCTAGTTAACATACAGTGTTATATTAGTTTCAGGTGTACAATATAATAATTCAACAATTCTCTACATTTCTCAGTGCTTCACAAATAAACATATTTCATTTTTAATGTTTTTTTAATTTATTTTTGAGAGAGAGAGAGAGAGAGAGACAGCTTGAGCAGGGGAGGGTCAGAGAGAGAGGGGGAGACACAGAATCCGAAGACAGGCTCCAGGCTCAGAGCTATCTATCAGCATAGAGCCTGACGCAGGGCCCGAACCCACCAACCGCGAGATCATGACCTGAGCCGGAGCTGGATGCTCAACCGACTGAGCCACCCAGGCGCCCCAACATATTTCATTTTTAAAAACATGTTAATATATTTGTTGTAGTTTATGAATGATACTAAATAGTTTTCTTTAGTGATAGTGCATCTAAATGCTGTATCTTTTTAATTTTTAAATTTTTATTTAAAGTTTTTAATTTTAAGTTTATTTATTTATTTTGAGAGAGACAGAGACAGCATGAGCAGGGGAGGGGCAAAGAGGGAGGGAGGGAGAAAGAGAGAGAGAGTGTGTAAAAGACAGAATCCTAAGCAGGCCCCACACTGTCAGCGCAGAAACTCCTGTGAAATGTGGGTCTCAAACTCAGGAACAGTGAGATCATGACCTGAGCTGTAACCAAGAGTCAGAACCAAATGAGCCACCCAGGCACCCCTAAATACCATGTATTTTTTTTTAAAAAGAGGACTATTCAGAAAAGATAAAAAGCAGTTATAACCCTTTATTTTTTTCCAATTCAGATCATGTCTACATAATATTAATCTTAATTAAAAAATTACATGTTTTGGTCCTTGATTAATCTGTCTGAGAAAACTAAAGACTATCTTCATCCACATACTCAAATTGTCATATTGTCTAGGAATCACTCATTCTGTCCCTATACATTGTAGCATCCACAAAGTTCTTATAATGACTGTACCTTGAGAAAGAGCCTAGCTGTTCTTTGTTGAACAAGTTTACAGTTTTAAGTGCTTTGGGACTTGTTTTTCAAGTTTCACAAATCAAAGTGGCTAAACTTTCTTGATTGTGAATCTTCAGGGAAAGGGCTCAAATTAATTTAATCATTTTTAATGTACCAGCTAAATTGTCAGTACTATGCCAGTTACTGCATCTGGAAAGAGAGATAAATGGAGTAGAATGCTATCCTGTTTATTTAGAGCTCAGATATTTGGCACCTGCAAATGTCTAGAATATTTGCAAACTGAAGTAAATAAAGAAGCCTCCAAGCGCAACCATTCTTTTTCAAAATAGCTGAGAAGATGCAATGTGTTGGGCTAATTTTCCAAGCGGAATAAAGGACTGTTCTGTTTGACTAGTGATGATGGCTATATGAGTCTAAACTTGATTGCGACAGTGTTCCAGTTTTCATAAAATGGAAACAAAAAGGTGAAAGTAAAGTTTATTTTCACCAAAATGTACCAAAACTTGGGCAAAACTTGTAGTTTTGCAGTGTTTTGGAACAAAATGCTTAAAAGGCTGAAGGAGTCAAGGACTTCAATTTTTCAAGGACTTCTCTGAAACTTTTAATATTCAAATCACTTTCTTCAATGTGTCTATCTTGGTATCATTCTTGTTAGTTTCCTTTTTTTTTCATTCTTCTTTTGATAATTGGACTTACTCTACCAGATCTTCCGTTGTCAGTGATGTTACATATGATCGGGGTAGTTCTTCAGCATCAGTTTTATGAACTGCATGGAATCCTAAATGTTTTGCAGGATTTGCAGTTTCACTTGGAAATTGGTTTGCTTTGTATTGTCTGACAATATCAGGAAATCTGCCAGACAATGATCAACATGCCTAGGTTCATACTAGATAGCCACAGCAAATTCAGAGCCTTTAAATGAATTTATTTAGTTAACGTGTTCTAAATGCAAGATTTTTCTGTACTATTTCATTATCAAAAAGAATGTACTTATCTCTTAAATTGAAGCCTTGAGCATATATTGTTATTGTTCTAAATGTTAAATGTGAATGGATTCTGTCTCTTCTAAATGATTAGGAATTTCCCAAGGGCAGGATGTCTGGTAACAAAACAGAACATATATCTAACATGATGGAAGAATACTTTTTGAGGAAGCACTCAGCCTAGAAGTTGTTCGTTTTCTTGTTAAAACTCAGGGTGCCTTATAATAATGTCTCCCAAACCATGTCCTTTGGAATTCTTACTTTCTATGAGAAATTAACAGATGTTCCAAGAGAAAACATGTCCATGTTCAAAATTAACTTGGGAAAGGAATGCAAAAAGGTGCAACTGCCATGGAAAACAGTATGGAGTTTCCTCAAACACTTAAACAATGGAACTACCATATGATCCAGCAATCCCAGTATTGGGTGTTTATCCCAAATCAGCATCTCAAAGAGGTGCCTGCACTCCTATATTCATAGCAGAACTATCACAGTAGTCAAGATACATAAAAAATCTAAATGTCCATCAGTGGATAAATGGATGAAAATGTGCTATATCCATAAAATAAAATACTATTCAGCCTTTAAAAAAGAAGGAAATCTTGTCATATGCTACAACATGGATGAAACTTGAGGGTATTCTGCTAAGTGAAATAAGCCAATCATGAAAAGACAAATACTGCATGATTCCACTTAAATGAGGCATGTAAAGTAGTCAATTCTTTTTTTGTGTGTGTAAGATTTTATTTTTATGTAATCTCTACACCCAGCATGGGGCTCAAACTCACAACCCCAAGACCAAGAGTCACATGCTCTGCCGACCGAGCCAGCCAGGTGCCCTAAAGTAGTCAATTTCATAGAAACAGAAAATAGAATGGTAGTTGCCAGTGGCTGTGAGGAGGAGGGAAAGGGGAATTGTTGTTCAGTGGGTATAGAGTTTTAGTTTTGCAAGATGAAATAGTTCTAGAGATCCATTGCACAACAGTGTACATATAGTTAACACTACCATAATCTCCACTTAAAAGTAGATAGTATATTTTATTATGCGTGGTTTTTTTTTTGCCACAATAAAAAAAGAAGCTTGTGGAAAATATCATACACTCAATCTTCCTTTAGGTATTTGCCTTGAATATTAGCATAGTATTAGTGTTAGTGTTAGTGTTAGTATTAGTGTTCCTCCAATAAGAAAACTTGTTTACCTTTCTTTAACCCACTACTTCCCAAGCTCATTTGACAACAGAACTTTTTTTTTTCATTGTTAGTGAGAAATATTTATTAACATTCTGGAGGACATTAGTGTTGCATGGACCAGCAGTTTGGGAAAATGCTGCCCTACAGAGATCTTACCCCAGCACAGCACAGAGAGAAAAAAATTATTTCCAGGCAGTTGTAATAGATTCAGTTTTGGAGATAAAATATTTAACAGAGCCCATGCAGGAAAAGCCTCATCTCTTTTAGTTCTTTGAACATCTATAAAAGTCATTGCAGTAGTAAAGAAAAAAACAAGAGCTATAGAAATATATTTGATGAAAACTGTATTTAGTTCCATGATTCCCAAACCTGGCTACATCTGTTTGGGTCACTTTAAAAAACACAGTTTAGGCTTTTCTACCCAGAGAATCTGATTTAATAGATTTGAAGATCAGCCAGGTTTGGGAGTTATGACTTTAGAAGTCTGAATTTTGAATAATTGCATACAGAGAAACTGAAAATCATTTGAGATTTGCATATTTGCCCTGATATAAGGAAATGAGGGCACAATCATGGATGAAGACAGGATAACAAAAGATAAAGATGACTTGGACTAGAACCAGAGCACAGAGCCTTTTGGCTAAGGGTTTCATGGATTCCTAAGAAAGGACTTGAAGTCAATACCCAAATCCTTATTAGTGATGCTTGAAATTATTTATATATTGGTTTATACATATTCATGCTTAAGTTAACTGCTTAATAAATTACACACATAGTCCATTACATACAGTAGGTTTTTCAACCTGTAGGTCATTTTGTCTGCTATTATTGATGTATTAGAACTGGTGTTCTCCTTTGATGATTATAATCAGGATTTCTTGTCTAGAGAGTGGGCAGACAAGTGAAAAGTTCTTCTTGTACACTGGTACTATACCAAGACCTATTTCTGTCTGGGTTATACTCTCTCCACGTTAGACAAACACTGGGAAAGAGATTCAAGGAATCAAGTTGTTAGAAAAAGAACTTTAAGAAGAAGAAAAATAAACATGAAACTATGAGGATGTAGCATAAAAATAACATTAGGCTACAAACTTTGTTGGTAAATCATCATGAACTCAAACCCAATCAACACATAAGCAATTTGATAGGTTGTAGGAGAATATGGATCACAGCAACACAAATCAAATTAATAGGGTTGATTTCAGGAGCCAAATGATCTTTTTGAAAAAAAAAGAAAAAAGAAAAAAGAACTCAAAACTGAAATGGTTGGGGACCTGGCTGGCTTAGTCTGTGGAGCATGAGACTCTTATTCTCAGGGCTGTGAGTTCAATCCCCACATTGGGCATGAAGCTTACTTAAAATTTTTTAATTTAAAAATGGAAATGGTGGCTTCAGTCTGGGGATTTTGAGTTAATGCATACTCAACATGGACTGAAAGTGATAGAATGCCAAACCAATGATACTTGGCCCCCTACTTCATACTTGCAATTCAACCTAAGGGATTTCATTTCTTTATTCTAATGTTTTATCTCTGCCCTTAAGAAAAACAAAATAAACGTGGGATGGAGGTAGCCAATAGGTGTGCCAGGTGGAATGCCTGGGTTCAAATATGAGCCCTGCCGCTTATCAAATGCTACTGGGTAAGTTGCTTTGCCTCTCTCAGCCTCTCTCCTCAGCTGTAAAATGTGGGATTATAATGACACCTATCTCATAAGGTTGTGAGTGTTAAAGAAGATAATGTATGTAAAGCACCCGGAATGGCCTATGGAAAGTACTCAATAAATGGTAGCTGTTATCATTGTCAGTCATTGATTTCTTGCCATGAGCAAGTTTCAAATTTGTTTCTGAGCCAAGATTCTAGAAAGAGTAGACAGTGGAGGGTGGGGAGTAGAGTTGGGGGCTAGAAAATGATGAGCGACAAAATTTACTTACTAAGGATTAGACCTATCTCATGGTATTCCAGTTCAATCTTAACTCCCCCCCACCACAGTTTGGATAAACCTCATTCCACATGATGTTTATTGTACTACATCTATATGTCATTTTACATTATAAAACATGCTCTCTTGACTACATAAGGGGGAGAAAGTATCTTTGGTATGCTAATTCTAATTTTTATGCAAGTAATGAGTCTGGATAAATTATTTCATCTATTAGACCAGAGCACTTAATATGGCAACTGCAAAAGAATAGTGTTAAGGGTGTCAGAGCTCATTTTCCAAGAAATTGCTATCAGAAGAGAAGCAATCGCTTAGCAGAAAGAAAAGCCTTTCTCAAGATTGGCATATTTCTTATCTCCAGGAAAAGTTGTTGGGGTGGGGGCTTAGTATGTAGGCTGACAGGCAGAATTAGGTACTTTCCAGGTACTGAACTCTATTTTATTTTTTATTTTTATTTTTTAAAGTTTATTATTTATTTTGAGAGAGGGAACAAGTGGGAGAGGGACAGAGAGATGGAGAGAGAGAATGCCAAGCAGGCTCTGCACTGCCAGCCCAGAACCCGACGCGGGGCTCAAACCCACAAACCATGACATCGTGACCTGAGCCAAATTCAGACACTTAACCTACTGAACTAACCAGATGCCCCTAAACTCTTTATTTTAATATTGTGTGTGATATTTAGATTTCTCAGTCCACCTAGAAATGCTTCTGACCCATGACTTTTAATTTGTTTTGTCATTCAGATGTACACTTGATATATTATAGGTCACCATATCAAATGCCTGTTAGATTCTGTTATGATTGTAGGACTGGGGAGGTAAGGAATGGTCAAAGAAAGAGGGAAAACTCCCAAGACAACAGACTAAGCTCTTCATCCTCTGCCTGCCACCTGCATTAGCTCCCACTACTCTCTGTCTCATACATTCTTTTCCTTGTCCATTATCTGTCTAAAATGCTCCATGCTTTCTTGCCCCCACATCTGTTCTCATTTATTAATTCATTTTGGTATGAACTGCACTAGAAATTGGAGTCATGGCAGTAAACAGGACAAATGTGGTCCTGGCTTGAAATACTTTTTTTCTTCCTATCTTTATTTTATTTCTTTTTAAGTTTATTTATTTTGAGACAGAGAGAGAAAGAGTGCACATGCATGCGAGTTGGGGAGGGTTGAAGAGAGAGGGAGAGAGAGAATACCAAATAGGCTGCACACTGACAGTGGGAGCCAATGTGGGGCTTGATCTCATGAACAGCCAGATCATGACATGAGCCAAAACCAAGAGTCAGACACTTAACCAACTGAGCCATGGAGACATTCCTTCCTATCTTTAAATGTATCTACCATCCTTCAAGACCTGACTCCGGGTCATCCTATTATATGTGCCTCTTTCAGATTAACTCAACCTATAGGACTTCTTGGTCTCAACTGGCACTTAATTGGTATACCACTCATTTGACTCTTATCATATACTCTATTTTATAGTAGTTGTTAAAAATGCTCCTGGCTGCAAATAATAAAATGCCTAATTCATAGCAGCTGAACCACAAGGCCTTAAAAAAGGAGGTGGCCCCAGAATTGATCTGGTGTCTTAACAATGTCATTAAGGAGCCGAGCTGCTTTGATCCTTCCACTGCCTCTCTCAGTGAGTCAGTGATGTCTTCCCTCATAGTTTGAAAATAGCTACTGCAGTTCCAAGTGCCACATCATTACATTACAGTGTCCAAAGCAGGACGCAGCAGCAGCACCAGAAGGGCCTCCTTTTTCCGTGCCTTTTTCGGAAGCCACAGACGATTTTTAGTCACAAGCAAAGGGGTATGGGGTTGCTATTGCTGGCTTAAATCATTATGATTCGCTTCGTAGGTCTGGACATATTCCTGCCAGCACCATACTGGGGATCTGTTAGGAGAGAAAGAGTGAGAAATGACTGTTGGCTAGGAAACAAACCACAAATGCCAGTGCGTTTATGATTTCAATTTGTACATTTATTAGCTATGCTACCTTGGACAAATTAACTACCTTTTCTAATTCTCAGGTAATAAATCTGCAAAATTAGGCATAGTAATACCTATCTCATACGGCATCAAATGAAATCTTTCTTCTACAAATGCCTCACAAATAGTAGAGCCTTACATTTCCTATATGCATAGTTTAGGCATGGCTTTAGAATGGTACACCTCTAACCATGTTCCTAGATTCTCATCTCTAGTCTTTGTCTTAGCATATACAGATAATTATATGAAGCTTTGCATTGTTGGTTCTGTGTATATGCTGAGTAAGCAATTGCCCATGATTGTAATCCAGAGTATTACAAGAGACTCTCAAATCTAGAAATTCCTGTGGCTCATGTCTCCTGTTATAATTTGATCATCCTTAGAAGGATAACACAGAGTAGTATTTATCAGGTAGTAGTATCTTAGTGTGGATTTTGTGATCAAATCTTTTTCAGTGATAACTTAGAGTAAGCTAAAGGATGAAGGATAGGTTTAGAAACCACATACAGTAGGATTAGCTCATTTTGTTTCATTTGGGTTCCAGAGCTCAGGATATCATAAATTAGTTCATACTACGATGTAATATCTAACTCTAATCTAACGTGTTCAATGGCCTATTCATATGTAGATTTTCACATCTAGGTCAGAATCTTGAATCTGAACACAGATCTGAACTTGGATTCTATCTCTCCCTCAGAGTGTGATTGTGAGCAACTTATCTATCCTCTTTGAGCTGTGTTCTCTACCTGTAAAATAATTGAATATAGTAGCAATAACTTTGTAGAGTTGAAAGCATTAAATAAGAGTATACAAAAGGGCTTAGAACATTAAGAGTGTCCAAATGTTCACTAATATTATTGTTATTTATTAAGCTAAATCTTATAATCAAAATCATGTTATAGCATAGAAATAGCAAGGACGGTGATTCTTACCTTGCCTTTGAAGAAATGGACACAAAGTTTAAGTGATTTGTCTTCCATATTACAGGAAGATAACGATAGAGCAATAGAATGTAGGCCTTTAGCACACAGCCAGAGGTCCTTCTGCCTGGATTAAAGAATATCTCAGGGGCGCCTCAGTGGCTCAGTCAGTTGAGCATCGGACTTCAGCTCAGGTCCTGATCTCTCCGTTAGTGAGTTCAAGCCCTGTGTTGGGCTCTGTGCTGACAACTCAGAGCCTGGAGCCTGCTTCAGATTCTGTCTCTCCCTCTCACAGTCCCTCCCCCACTCATACTCTGTCTCTCTCTCTCAAAAATAAATAAACATTAAAAAAAACTTTTAAAAAAGAGTCTCTCAAAGAACTCTATCTTCCTGACCAAAACTGATTCCTAATGACACAGCTAGTTTGTGGCAGTTGTTCTGATAAAAGAACAGTGTTAAAAATAGTTTCATTTTTTAAATTAATGGGTAACATGTGCCGCAAACACTCGTGGCCCTTCTTCTATCTGCCACTTCATCCTTCTTACCCAGGGTCAGGAGGAATCAAGCTCTCACATGGAGATTGGAAGTTCAGATGTGTGGCAAGATGGTCTGTGGGCAGGAAATAATTTGGTTGGCCTTGTTCAGTATGATATGCCCAGCACTTGGCACAGAGCCTGTCCAAGGTGTCAAGTAGGTGTTCAATAAATACTTGCAAAATAAATGAATTATTTGGTATTTTTAAGAGCTGAAAATGTAACGGTTAAAGTTTCCTTTTTTGTTTGTATAAAAATATAATGAACCTACCTGACTTTTACAACTGGATCATTTGAACAACATATTTCTAAAGACCCCTAAAACATAAGAATGAACCAGCCAGTCTGGAATTTTTAATTTTTCCAATCCAGATCTGGACTTTGGATGAGCTTTCATTTCATACAGAGTTTGACTTTAATAACGTTGGTCTTCTCTCAAACTACTCACAAATCACTTCCTGCAGTGAGAGCTAATTTTCTAAAGGAGCAGCAAAGCTCAATCCTTGGGGGCGAACTCAGCTAGGTCTTTCTGACTTTTTGAGAAATGAAACATTTAGACAACGACTTAACTCTTTTTCTTAGAACAATCAGCATAGATGTAGTGCCTTGAAAAGTAAATGGATGAAGTGACCCTCAATTAGGAAAAGATGACAGTCTTTTTAACAATGGGCATTCTATAGTCCTGACTGTCATTACTCTCTCCCTATAGCTCTTTTTGGGTCCTGACAGTGTTTCTGTTTTCTCCTCTATCCCTAATCCCAGGAAAGGGTTTCTTCTCAGTCCTTTTAGACATCATGGCAAATATAAAATTGCTCATTAATTAATGCACTCCTTTGTCATTTTGTGTACTGAGTGTTTGCTTTCTGCCAGGCACTGGTAAAAATCCTGAGGACTCACAGATGAATGAAACATAGTCCGTACCCTCAAGGAACTCACAACTTCATGGAGGTAGACTGACAAGCAAACAGATAAATTATAAAGTGACATAGTCAAGTGCTATTACCGTGATACGAGCCAAATGCTGTAGGAACCCAAATGCTCTGTCTCCCAAGAGTATCTGATTTATCTTCATCTCTAATTCTGAAAGAGAATACAAGGTCCTCATTAAATGATTTCAAGCCTCATAGAACAGGCTGGAGAGATATTTTTGGCAAAGGGCAACTTCCTGTTGTCCCTGAAGTAACACAAAGAGGCTGCATACCCCGTCTTTGTGTGAGACTAGTCTTGCTACTAATAGTATGTCTTCCAGCAAATTAGTAATAACAACATATGGCTCAAAAGGAAGTACTCCCATCAGTTAGCTGGAAGAAAGACATGTCTTCTGCAAGGTATCTGAAGCAGTTCTGGGGATGAAGGTACCATGACATGGAGGGCTACCTATTTTGGGGTAATGACGCTAAAGCAATGATTTCACCTGGCATGGCAAGTTTAATGGCGACTAGGCAACTGAAGGAATAGAAAGTAAAACAGTTTCTAGAAGCACTCAGACATGAGAAGTTGTTGAGTCTTTTACCAGTCCAAATGGTCCCATTTGGAAGTACTCTGTTATTTTGCAAGGGGATCCTGCCATTCCATGGCTCAACAGTGGGGAAAGACCCCTGAGATCAAGTCCTCTGCCTCTGGATCTGAGAGGTTTTACATATGACCTGCCTAACAGTGGAAAATTTTGGGGGCTCCTGGATGGCTCCATTGGTTAAGCTGATTTTG
Organism: Cryptoprocta ferox; assembly: GCA_028646485.1. Taxonomy (NCBI): domain Eukaryota; kingdom Metazoa; phylum Chordata; class Mammalia; order Carnivora; family Eupleridae; genus Cryptoprocta; species Cryptoprocta ferox. The sequence goes on along the minus strand of JAQQST010000096.1, from coordinate 313,990 downwards.
GCTCAGGTCATGATCTCATGGTTCGTGAGTTCGAGCCCCACATCAGGCTCTGTGCTGACACTCAGATAGCTTAGAGCCTGGAGCCTGATTTGAATTCTACGTCTCCCTTTCTCTCTTCCTCTCCTCTGCTCACACTCTGTCTCTCTCTCTCTCTCAAAAATAAACATTAAAATTTTTATTAAAAACAGGGGAAAACTTTTACTAATGTTGCCTGTTAACAAAATAACAAACACAACTAAACAAAAAGTCTCTCTTTTTCAGGGCAAGTGTGTTGGGTAACCTGCACATGAGGAATACTGAGTTTGTCATGGGATTTTAGGGTACTTTTCTTTTAAGTGAGGTTTCATTTTGTCTTTCCTTAATGCTAGTACTAGTGATGATATTGTTTTCTTGTGGATGTTGATATCATGTGTGAACACAATCTTTGCCAAGCCATTGATCTATTAGTAATAGTGTGAGGAAACAGTAGCATGCTCTCTAGATTGAAATATCATTTGTTTTAAGGTATATTTCCAAGTGTGATGAAAAATTCAGACCATCTGGTGCTATAGACTGATTGTGTGTGTTCCCTCAAAATTCAAATGTTGAAACCAAATTCCCGGTTATTTCATGAGGGAGGAGCCCTCATGAATGGGGTTAGTACACTTAAAAAAATCTTTTTTTACATTTATTTATTTTTGAGAGACAGAATGAGACCAAGCGAGAGTGAGGGAGGAACAGAGAAAGAGGGAGACACAGAATCCAAAACAGGCACCAGGCTCTGAGCGGTCAGCACAGAGCCCGACTCAGGGCTCGAACCCATGGACTACAAGAGCCGATGTCTGACGCTTAACTGACTGAGCCACCCAGGCGCCCCTAATGGGGTTAGTACTCTTATAAGAGACTCTAGAGAGCTCCCTTGCCCCTTCCACCATGTGGGAGCACAGCAAAAAGATGGCCATCTATGAACCAGAAAGTAGGATTTCATCAGACACGAAACCTATAGACACCCGGATCTTGGATTTCCTAGCCTCCAGAACTGTGAGAAACACATGTTGTTGAAGCCAGTCAGCCTATGTCCCTTTTGTTATAGCAGCCCCAAAGGACTAAGATGTGTGGTTTCCAGTCCAGCCCGTAAGGAGCTTGGAAGTGACCCCTACATCCCAGCAAGTAAAGTGTCGAACAAATGGAAAAATCAACAACTCTTCTTAGATCCGTCAGAGAAGTAAGGTCACGCAGCCAACTGCTACCCCCCAAACTGGAGAGACAAGTGAATACAAATAATCACAGGTTACCAGAGCAGAAACACATAACCAGAAGCTTCTGCAAGAACCAGCAATGAATTACAACTACAAATTTCGGGATGCTTAATGTGAACAAACTGGAGAGTTAAAAACTCCAGGAGGAGCCAGCCATAAGGAGGGATCCACACTTTTGTGAATGTTATCTCTAGGAGTTTGACATGGTTTTAGCAGTGAACATCAGAAAAAAATTCCCCCATGCCTTTGGCAGGGGGGGTGGAGGGGAAAAGTAACCACTTTGAAATAAGCTAGAACATTCTATTCTTCTCAATAAGGCCTCCCTGAAGAAAAATTATTTTACCAGAACCTAAACTATTGTTTTTTTTTTTTTTTCAGAGACTAACCAACCAGAGGGAAGGGAAATATGCAACTCTAGCCCTCTGTGGCTTCCCATATGGTAAAGGGGAAGGATCAAATTCCAGCCCTCTATGTCCATCTTGTGCCACCTAAGGGGGTGAAATAAATAGAGAGGCACTTGGGAAGTTCACAGGCTAGAGACATAGGCTCACTAAAAAACTGAAATCTAATCATGAGGCTATATAACACTTCCATTCTCCCTCCCCATCTTACCACCACATTACTAAAGGCCTATTTACAGCAGCTCCTTTTGCCCAGTACATGAAGTTCAGCTATCAAGGAAAATGTCAAGGTAGCACAGCAGGACTCAGATACGGCAGGGATGTTGGCTTTGTTAGACTGGGAATTTAAAACAACTATGATTAATATGCAAAAGACTCTAATGGATAAGGTAGATAGCATGCATGAACAGGTAAGAACAGGTGGTAATGTAAGCAGAGAGATGAAATTCTAAGAGAGAATAGAAATTAAATATTGGAGATAAAAAGCACAGTAACAAATGAAGAATGCCTTTGATAGGCACAGTAGTAGATTGAACACAGCTGAGGAATGAATCACTGAGCTTGAACTTATCTTTTTAAGTTGATTTATTTAGTTTGAGAGGGAGAGAGCATGAGCCGGGGAGAGGCAGAGAGAGAGAGAATCCCAAGCGGGCTCCATGCTCCACACTGAGCCTGACGTAGGGCTTGATCTCACGACTGTAAGATCATGACCTGAGCTGAAATCAAGAGTTGGACACTTAACCGACTGAACCACCCAGGAGCCCCATTAATAGAAACTCCAAAAATGGAAAAACAGAGAGGAAAAAAAATACTGAAAAAAAAAAAACAACAGAACAAGATATCTAAGAACCACGGGACAACCATAAAAGATATAACGTATGTGTAAACTGAATACCAGAAAGAGAAGAAAGAAAGGAACAAAATAAATATTTGAAGCAATAATGACTGAAAATTACACCAAATCAATCACAGACACCAAATCACAGATCCGGGAAGCCCAAAGAACATCAAGGAAGATAAATAACAGAGACAACAACAACCAAAAAACTACACGTAAGCATATTATATTCAAGCTGCAGAAAATGAAAGGTAAAGACAAAATCTTGAAGGAAGCCAGAGGGTGGAAAATACCTTATTTATACAGGAACAAAGGTAAGAATTTACATCTGACATCTCAGAAGCAATGCAAGCAAGTAGAGAGTGGAGTGAAATATTTAAAGTGTTGAGAGAAAAGAAAACACCAACTTAGAATTATGGACCCTGCAAAATTATTCTTCAAAAGTGATGGTAGATTTAATGTTGCCAAGATGTTAGTTCTTCCAAACTTCATTTGTAGCTCCGATGCAATCCCCATCTAAATCCTAACGAGTTATTTTGTGGATATTGTCAAATTGATTCTGAAGTTTATATAGAGAAACAAGAATTCCAAAATAAGCAACACAGCTTTGCAGGCCAAGAACAAAGTTGGAAGACTGATCCAGCCTGATTTCAGGAGTTAGTATAAAGTTATAGTAATCAAGGCAATGTGGTATTGGCAAAAGAATAAATAAAAACAGGAAAAGGATAGAAAGCCCAGAAATAGACTCACACATATATAATCAGCTCATCTTTGACAAAGGGGCAAAGGCGATACAATGCAGGAAAGATGGTCTGCTTAATAAATGGTGCTAGACCAACTGGACATTTACATGCAAAACTATGAATCTAAGCACAGACTTTACACACATTACAAAAATTAACTCAAAACAGATCATAGAGCCACATGCAAAATGCAAAACCGTAAAACTCTAAGAAGATATCATAGGAGGAAACCGATATGATCTTGGGTTTGGTGATGGTTGTTATATACAACATCAAAGCATATTGAATCCAACAGTGAGACCATCCAGTTTGTCCAAAGGCACCAACTATGGGACCAAAGGTATGATCCATGAAAGAAAGAATTGACAAGCTGGACTTTATTAAAATTAAAAACTTCTGCCGTGTCAAAGACGCTGTCCTGGGGATGAGAAGACAAGCCCCAGACTAGGAGAAAATATTTGCAATAGACATATTTGTTAAAGGACTATTATCCAAAAAATTTATATCCTAAAGCTCAACAATAAAAAATAAACAACCTAATTCAAAAGTGGGCTAAAGACCTTAACAGATACCTTACCAAAGAAGATATACAGACGGCAGAGAAGCATATGAAATTATGCTCCACATCATATGTCATCAGGGGAGTGGAAATTAAAACAGCAATGAAATGCCACTACACACCTATTAGAATAGCCAAAATCCAAAACATTGATACCACCAACTGCTGGTGAGGATGTGGAGCAACAGGAGCTCACCTTCACTGCTGGTGGGAATGCAAAATGGTACGGGCATTTTGGAAGATAGTTTGGCAGTTACAAACTTAAAAAACTCAACATACTCTTTCCATATTATCCAACAATCATGCTTCTGGCTATTTACCCAAAGGCGTTGAAAAACTATGTCCACACAAAAACCTGCTGCAAAGCTTTTAGAAGCTTTATTCATCATTGCCAAAACTCGAAAGCAACCAAGATATCCTTCAGGAGCTGAATGGATAAATAAGCTGTGGTACATCCAGAATTTGGAATGTAATTCAGTGCTATAAAGACATGAGCTGGTTACCAAGCCATGCAAAGCCATAGAAGAACCTTCAATGCATATTACTGAGTCAAAGAAACCTATCATGAGTACTAAGGAGACATATCAGGAAAAACAAACTCTTCCCTCAAGATTTCTTTCTAGAGGGGATAACAGGATGCACTCTCACTCATTCATTCAATAAATATCTAGTAAGTGCTTATTCTATACCGACAACTATAAGGAGTGACAGAGGAACGTTTTTACAAACCACCGTATAGACAAACTGAACACACGTAAGAATTATGGGGTGAAGCAAGTTGATCATCACCAGCTTCTTGGAGTTAGCTAGAATGTTCGAATTCGTCCAGCGAGCCAGATACTTTAAATAGTAGCCTTTATATATACTGCATACTGCAGAAGTAGGTGAGGGAAAACTTGCTTGGTGCTGGTGGAAGTAATTGAAGAAGGGTTAAGAGAAGTGAGGATAAGACCTAGGATAAAGTTACAGTAATCAAGACAATGTCGTATTGGCATACTGATAGACACTGTAAGAGATGCAAAAGCAGATATTGGAGGCCCTACCTTTAAGGGGGTTATGTCTGTGAGAATAACAAGGAATGGACTGTGTGATCAAGGCAGAAAATGTAATCGGAAGTAGGCGAGGGAAAACTTGCTTGGTGCGGGTTGGAAGTAATTGAAGAAGGGTTAAGAGAAGAGAGAGGGCTGAAGCTGGGCCTTAGAGAATATGATAGTGTTCGCTTAGGCGGCACATATACTAAAATTGAAATGAAACAGAGAAGATTAGCATGGCCCTTGTGCAAGAATATGATAAAAGGTAGACAAGCAGAGATGAGAAGTGTGGTTTATCCAGATATGAGACATTGTATGAGGGTAGAAATAAGTATGGTTTTCTCCAACCTAAAAAGAGAGGAAACTATTCTAACCAATCTCTCTTTATAGTTATGGCTCCTCTATCTTTTTTTTTTTTTTTTAACTCATAACCAAACTTCTTGAAAGAAGAATCTACACCTATCATTCAGGCAATAGTCACTAATTTAACTCTCAGGTGCCAACTTCATCAGATATTTTTTAATCACATCTTACTTGTTCTGTCTTCAATTCACACAGTTGACCCATCCCTCCATTTTGAAACCCTCCCTCTTCTTCCTCAGTTTTCATGGTGCCACTTCTCTTATCCTACCTCTCTGGCCATTCCTGGACCTTACTTTTTAAAAAATAAATGTTAAAATTTTATAAGTTTTTGATTTACAGAAAACTTGTGATGATAGCACGGAGTTCCCATATGCCTCATATCGCTTCCCCTGTTATTGCTATCTTAAAACAGTCTGATACATTTGTCACAATTAATGAACCAATATTGGTACATTATAATGTACCAAAGTCCAGATTTTATGGTCATATCACCTTAGTTTTTTAACTGAATGTTCTTTTTGTTCCAAGATCTCATCTAGGATACTAAATTGTAATTAGTTGTCATGTCTTCTTAAGCTCCTCTTGGCTACGACAGGGTCTTCGTCTCTCCTTGTTTTTGATGACTTTAAAAGTGTTAAAGACTACTCATTGGGCATTTTGTAGAATGTACCTCTATTCTGATTTGTCTGATGTTTTTCTTATGATTACACTGGGGTTATGGGTTTTGGGTTGGAGGAGCAAATGTAAAATGCCATTCTCTTCACATTATGTCAATGGTAGGTAACATCAACGTGATTTATTACTGTTGATGTTGACCTTGATTGCCTGGTTCAAGTGGCTCAGGTTTCCCCTCTGTTCCCATACTGTAGTCTTTGGAAGGAAGTCACTGTGCATAGCCCATACCACCCTTAAAGAATGGGTAGTGCTACTCCATTTCCTTGAAAGTAGAGTATTTCGTTAAGTATTTGGAATTCTTATGCATGTGAGATTTGTCTCCTGTCTCCCACTTATTTAATCATTCATTTATATCAGTGTGGACTCATGAATATGTATTTTATTCTTGGCTTTTAATCTAACATTAGCTTAATAATCTGTTAATAATTCTGTTGCTCAAATTGTTCCAGTTTTGATCATTGGGAGCTCTTTCGGTTGGTTCCTATACCCCTTGGCACACCTGATCAGACTCTGTGTGTGTGTATGTGTGTGTGTGTATTAGTACTTACCTTCTGGCACCACAAGTTGCTTTAGGCTCACTTCTATATTTTCTACCCCAGGCCTAAAATCAGTCATTTCTTTAAGGATCATTAAATATGGTATTAGAACCCATGCTCTGAGCATTGGGTGTGTTCCCTGGGTCTTATTTTATGACTCATTTTCTCTTCTTTCTCTTTGTTTCTTTGTTTTATTTTAAAATTTTTTAATGTTTTATTTATTTTTGAGAGAGAGACAGACAGAGTGGGAGGGGGGAGGGGCAGAGAGAGAGAGGGAGAGAGAAAATCCCAAGTAGGCTCCAGGCTCTGAGCTGTCAGCACAGAGTCCAACACGGGGCTCATACCCACGAACCGCGAGATCATGACCTGAGCCAAAGTCGGACGCTTAACTGACTGAGCCACCCAGGTGCCCTCCTTTCTTTTTAAAAAAGGGTTTCTTAACCTTTCACTATTGACATTTTGAGCCCCAAATCTTTTTGCTGTGGAGGGTTGTCCTACGCATTGTCAAATGTTTCGCTGCATTCCTAACCCCTACCCACTAGATGCCAGTAGCACTCCCTCAGTTGTGACAATCAGGTGTCTCTAGACAGTTCCAAATATCTCTGGGAGGCAAATTATCCCCATTTTAGAACCACTGCTCTACATGTACTTGTTTTCCCAGGATCTCATATTCTTGGCTCTCCTTTTCTCATTATTTGTGCTATTCTTGAGAAAACTCAGCTATTCTCTTTGTTTTCACTGCCACCTATAGACTAATTTCTTTCTAATATATTTATCGTTATCTCTGATTTCTTTCCTAAGGACAGGGATATACATCTCCATTTGGATGTCTTATACTCCTGTAAGTACATCAAACAAAACATGTTCAAAGTGTATTGCATCTTTCGGAAAGAATCCCAACCTCGTAGAACATAGCAAGGAATAACAAAGCTCCAAAAGAGGGGACTAAGTAAGCAAACATATTGGCTTGCCATAGTGCTGTATGTGTCAAAATAAGACTACCTGAGTCAGTTTTTCAGAGAAGGGTTTGGCAAACTATACCCCTGGCAAAATCTGGCACACTACCTGTTTTTGTATGTTAAAAATTATTTTTTTGGGCACCCGGGTGCCTCAGTTGATTAAGCATCCAACTCTCAGTTTTGGCTCAGGTCATGATCTCATAGTTTGTGAGTTTGAGCCCCACATTGGGCTCTGCAGTGACAGCGTAGAGCCTGCTTGGGATTCTGTCTCTCCCTCTCTCTCTATGCCCCTCTTCTGTTCTCAGTCTCTCTCAAAGTAAATAAACTTTAAAAAATAAAATATATATATATTTTTTCATTTTTAAATGGTTAAAAAAGTCAAAAGAAGAATATTTCATAACACATGAAAATTACATAATAGGCAATTTTCAATGTCCATAATAAAGTTTCTTTTGTAACACAACCACAGTCATTGGTTTCTATGTTGTTTGTAGCTGCTTTCATGGAACAGTGATGGAACTGAGTTATTGCTACAGGTGGCTTATAAAGCCTAACATAGTTACTATCTGGCCCTTTACAGGAAAAGTTTTCTGAAACCTGGATCAGAGCAAAACAATTACTCACAGCACAAGCAGAAGGAGCATTCACATGGTAGTACTTTTCCCTTGCCCTATGTCCCATGTGGTGTCACAGTGGGCCTAGCTGGTGGCGGTGCATGCCAGTGAGTTGCACGGCAACCTGAGGAAGCCAGGACTAAGGGCTCAGCACCTTTTGCAGCAAGCAGTAAACAAGCCAGTCTCTCACTTTAGGGAGCAAGCAATTGCATGGTCTTGGTTGTTACATGGTTGTTAGGCCTTGACTTACTTTATCATTTATGTAACCAGCTACAGAAAAGGCTCAGGGACAGAGGATGGTTAGACTTGCAGTTTGGCATACAGAGCAATGACCTGAAGGAGAACGTGGGTCCATGGCAGACCATCCTCAACTCCCATCAATTTGTCTCTACAGCCATTCTTCCCAACTTGTGCTTCTTTCTCATTTCTGTTAATGGTATTACTATCCGCTTCGTTGCCTACAGCAGAAAAGCTAAGAGCTACCTTAGATTCTTTGATCTTTCTGATATCTAATCAATTCCCAGGTCTGTTATCTCTAAAATCTTTCACATTAATCTCATACTCCCTTCCATTGCCATCACTTTAATTTTTTTAAATTTTTTTTAACATTTATTTATTTTTGAAACAGAGAGAGACAGAGCACGAGCAGGGGAGGGGCAGAGAGAGAGAGGGAGACACAGAATCCGAAGCAGGCTCCGGGCTCCTAGCTGTCAGTGCAGAGCCTGATTGGGTGGGGGGGCTTGAACCCACAAACTGTGAGATCATGACCTGAGCCGAAGTCGGACATTCAACTGACTGAGCCATCCAGGCGCCCCTCATTGCCATCACTTTACTCCAATACACCCCCATCTGTCACCTTGATTACTGCAATAGTCTCTTAGCTAGTTTCCCATGTTCATCTCCACATACCTGCAGTTCATTCTCTATACGGCAGTCACTCAGATCACTCAACAAGCATATTTTGACCATATGACATTCAAGCTAAGGGAATTTTAATGGCACATTGTTCGTTATGTTTGTATTGAAAGAAAGAGATATAGCCAGGAGCCCAATTCTCTATTCCAATTATTTACTATGAAGTAGCAGTATTAGTAGTAACATCTATTTATTGAACATTTATTATGGGCCAGGTACTATGCTAAGTAATTTACACTTATCGCCTCATTGAATCCTTATGACCTTTCAGGTAGGTGTTACTATTATATCTATTTTATAGATGAGAAAACTGAAGGTAGAGAGTTTTGATGACATGGGCAAGAAGTGTGAAGCTGAGACTTGAGTCCTGGGTTCTTTATGCCTTAGTTACACTCTCTCAGAAGAATGTTGGACAATAGGGTAGAAGAGGAGCTGGGGTAAGTGTTGAGAATGAAAAAGGGCTTCTTTAGAAAGACTACATTTCTTACCAGTATCTTCTTCTTAGTCTAACCGCAATATGCTATTAACCATTCCATGTTCTCATTGTTCATTCTAGGATTACAATAGGTTTCAAGAAAGTGATGGCTCTCAGGTGGCATACATTCAGCCTTAATTGGGGAACTAGCTAGGCTGGAGATAAGAAGATCTAAAAAAAAAACAAGAGCTGTATTTTCAAGTCAGCGAATAGAAATGAAAGCTTCAGCATCTCTTACTGCAGTTAGGTTTTAAGAGCTGGAGAGTTAAGAAGTACTTTATATAGAAATTCTCATTTGGGTCTGCTTTTTTGACTTTTGGATGAATTCTGTCATGTGAAGTGTGCTTGTCTAAGTCAAATACGTTGGGAAATGGATGCCTACTACAGGGGTTGAGTATTTTTTTTTTCTTTTGAGGCAGTGGTTCTCAAAATGGGACCCTGAGACTTGAGAAGCAGGGAGCAGAGTCCTCTGAGAACTTGTTAGAAATGCAAATTCTTGGGCCCCAGTCTGAAAATCAGAAGCTCCGGGTGTGGAGCCCAGCAGCCTGTGTTTTAGCAAGTGCTCTGGTGATTTTTGGTACACATTAGAGTTTGAGAACCACTGGTCTGAGCAATCCTTGGGACAAGGGCCTATGTGTTCTCTCCCTTGTCTCCTTATGAGAACAACTGTATTGTGTAAGCGACTCATTAATAGGTAATTTGTTGCATAAATTGGAGATAGAGCAGTCCTCAGAAGAGAGTTTATTGTCTCGATTTCACAGCCCTACTCTCAACAAATTGATAAGTCATTCTCCTGGGACTGAGTGAGAAGACAATTATGCGGCACAACACTGATGCATACTAAAATTTGAGAATCATGACTTTAAGAACTTAGCTAACAATTCCAGTAGCTGTCCCCAAGTGGATGGTGTTAAATCAGGCCTACAGATTTGGTACAATAGTACATTTATCCAGATGAGGCTACTTTTTTCTATGGAAATATGCCTGTTTCTAAAATTACTGTTCTAAAATTACTGTGTAGATATGCAAATGTATCAGTTACAGGGGGTAATAAAGCAGATTGCAGAAAATCTGTATAGTACATTCACAATAAAAAAAAAACACACCAAACCTGTGTTTATATGTTTGCATATGCATAGGAAAGAGTCTTAAAGAATACACAACAGACAGGTACCAGTGGCTACCTAGGCGTAAGGGGGGGTAGAAGTTGGGAGCTACTCTCAAATTTCACTTTTTTATCAATTTCAAATGCATGCATTTTTCTGTTTCTGAATTTGTCACAATGAATGTATGTTATTAGTAAAATATTTGTAAATAAGCCGGTTTTTTACCTTGAATAAGTAATACCCACATGATAATTCAAATAGTGCAAAAGAGTAAGCAGTGTTCATAAATGTTCGAGTTTTAAACTTAAATATTTAAAAATGCTCATTTCTTTTATAAGCAACAATAGTTCATTTATAGAGTGAGAGGATGCTTCTAAATACCAACATGTATTGTAGAAATATATCTTAAGTGAGGATGAATAAAGACCTTGCCCACAAGAGGGAAATAAAAAAAAAGCAGGGCAAATATTTAACACTCATTATATCAAATCTAGATCTATATAACATGGATGAAATAAAAAGAAATACTACTACTACTTAGGCTGGCCCGTTTTCACTAAGTTCAACTGTCATTAATCACCTTAAATAAAGCTTGGTGTTTCTTTCCGTGTTCAAGAAAACGTTGAGCATTCTCAGCCTCAATCCTTCCAGGCGTTGAAGAGGTCTGGCACTCTGTATTTTCACAGCATCCTGACAAGGGCTGGCAGTTTTCTTAAGCTACTACTTTAACTAACAATTCTCAAACTAACAATGGTCAAATATCGAGCTCGGCCTCCCGTCTCCTACAGGTTTCAAAAGCTGTTAACTGTCTTTTCTGTCCTTTCTGGAAACAACTCACTTTGTGCTGCTAATTAGATTTGGAGAGCAGTGGCAGTCCTTTGCCTTCTTTTCTTTAATATTCACAGCAAAGAAGGCTTTCTGGTTCTCTCTCCTTTGTGTTTATTTTCCTCCTAAATGCTTTGCCTCTAATCAGAGAAAAGCTCCTCGTGGAAACCAAGTTACCAACTCATTCAATTGACTTCCCCTCCTTCTAGATGAATGGCTCATATCCATAGAAATAGGGTTCATTATCATAATGCTTCAGGTTTAATATTTTCCAATCTGTCACAGACCTTAACTAGCCCTACTTTTAATTCAGACTGCTTTTGAAATACCCTTTGACCTCTACACTCAAAATGTTTAAAAAGACTGAAATATAATGGGCCGGTTTTATTGAAAGACTAATGCAGCCATCTCTTCCACAGCACTTGTGCTAAATTTGGAACAATGGGGAGAAGATTAGAAGAGGAAGAATGGCATGTCAATTCATGAACAGTATCATATATTTTCCTTACTGGGATAGTAAATATCTATCCTGAAGTAACAGCTAACATCATATGCAGTGGCAAAACACCCTAATGGACTCCTATTAAAATCAGAAACAATAGAAGAAGAGCTTCTATCACTATTATGATTTATTTTTTTTAATTTCCTAACCAGTGCAATGAAACAGGAAACAAATAAGAGACATCACTTATGGAAGTCAGGAGACATGATTAACACCTGCAAATGAGATGATTCTCTAACCCAAGAAAATCTAAATGAAATGCATTTAGAATGAGAGTTTGAATTTACCATTTTCCTAAACATTTCAGTAATCCCTTATAAAACACAGTGTAGAGTCCATTTCCTATAACACCTAAACAGAAAATAATCTAGGCATAATGTCAACAATAAATATGCAGGGTCTGTAGGGAGAAAACCACAAAAACTTTACCAAAAAAAACCACTTGAAAAATGGATGAGAATATAAACGGTTTTTAGTTGTTTTTTAAAAAATTTTTTAATGTTTATTTATTTTTTGAGTGAGTGGGGGAGGAGCAGACAGAGAAGGAGACCCAGAATCCAAAGCAGGCTCCAGGCTCTGAGCTGTCAGCACAGAGCCCGATGCGGGGCTTGAACTCACGACCTCGAGATCATGACCTGAGCCGAAGTCGGACGCTTAACCGACTGAGCCACCCAAGAGCCCCAAAATGGTTTTTAGTTGTTAAGTCCTCTCAAATTAATAGATAGTTTTAATAAAACTTACAATAGAAGTCCCAGAAATTAGTTTTGTACCTTGATGAAGTGAACTACATACTAAAGAATATATATAGCCAAACATAACCAGTATATTCTGAAAATGAAAAGTAATGCGGTAGACTTATTCTAACAAATCATGGAAGCTGGTTCAAACACTATGGTAACTAAAACAGTATGGTATGTGTACACGGCCTTTTTAAAAAAATCAACAAATAAACGTAACAGACCATAGAGTCCCCAAATCATGCAATAGAGCTTAGTATGTTTCAGATATGTGTCATTTTGGACCTATGTCAGCACAGTGATAAAAGGATTTGTGTTGTGGCAGCTGTTGCTTTCCTGCTGGGCTCCTGGATTATTTTGAAGGGAACACTGCCAGAAAGTCAGAGTCCTTGACAGTCTGTAAACTCCTAGGGAAAGTTAGTGGGCAAAGTTTTCATGAACAGGGATTTCTTCTAATGCTTCCTTCTCCTTTAGTGAATGTACATGCCACGAGGGTTGAATTGCTTATTTTGGCAGAGAGCCTTCAATATTTAGAAGGTTAGCACCACCTCTGGATTTTCTTTTTGTAGGTTTCAGACTAAAATAGAGGTATTTCACCTTTCTTACTCTCTGATCCAGAGAATATTTTAAAATGTAATTCAAGATTTTATTCATTGGTGGTAGTTACCCTAATTAGCACTTCTGTTAGTGCAACATGATAGTCATCTTTTGGCAGGCGTCATTTTATTATTTATTTATTTATTTTTAATGTTTACTTATTTTTTAAGGAGAGAGAGACAGAGCAGGAGTGGGAGAGGGTCAGAGCGAGAGGGAGACACAGAATCCAAAATGGGCTCCAGGCTCTGAGCTGTCAGCTCAAAGCCGAATGCGGGGATCGAACTCACCACTTGTAGTCGGATGCTCAACCGAGTGAGCCACCCAGGCACCATTTGGCAGGCTTCATTTTAAGATTTTTTAAAATGTTTATTTAATTTTGAGAGGGGGGAGGGGCAGAGAGAGAGAGAGGGAGACACAGAATGGGAAGCAGGCTCCAGGCTCTGAGCTGTCAGCACAGAGCCCGACGCGGGGCCTGAACTCATGGACCACGAGATCATGACCTGAGCCAAAGTCAGACGCTCAACGCACTGAGCCGCCCAAGCATCCCTGGATCCAAAAGGAGACAAATGGATCCGAATTTAAAATTCTTTGCTTTACTCTAACTACAATGTCTATAGGACCAAATATACGCCTTCGAAAACAAATAGTTCACAATCTACAACATTATGCCTGTATAAGAAAAGGCAGTTATTCTCAACCTATAAGCACTAAATTGAAGAGAAAGCAGTTTTAAAAGCCTTGCATTATATTTCTTTTACAAATCACATGTATCAAGAAATACTTGATGTTGATGCCATCTAAAAACTATATTTGCTTCTTTCTAAAACACTCCACAGTTGCACTCAAGTTTATAACTATGGTTGATGTCAGGTCCTTATTTTATGCTTGCTAATTTAGTCTTATTTTCCGTATATAAAGCAAACCTAAATTTTGGTGACAAAGAATCTACTTATCATTTATTCAATAGAGAAAGTTTTATTGGTTACCTACCAGGTGTCAGGTCCTATATTACATAATGTGTTGTTAGGAGCACCTGGCTGGCTCAGTCAGTAGAGCATACGACTCTTCATCTCAGGGTCATGAGTTCGAGCCCCACGTTGGGTGTAGGGATTAATTAAATAAATAAATAAAAACTCTAAAAAAAGATAATACATTATTACAGTAAAATACAGACGTTCTCTGCCCTCATGAAACATTCAGTCTGAGGGAGACAAATAGTCATTTAAATGGCCAAATAGATATATAATTTTGCATATGTTGATAAATTCTATGGAAGAAACAAAGTACACAAAGAGAGTTTTGCTGGAGTTACATACTTTAATTTGGTTTTTAGTTTAAGCATAAGGGAAACCCTTTCTGTGGAGGCAATATCTAAACTGAGATTTGAAGAATGAGAAGGAGCCGGCCATGGAGAGGGTGGGTGGACCAGTGTTCTTTGAAGAAGGAAAACCTCTGTGAAGGTGTAAGGCATGCTGAGGCAATTGAAAAGGGCAGTGTGGCTAGAGCTTGAAGAGATAGCTGGACAATATCATGAGATGAGATGGGAATGGTAGGCAGGGATCAGATTATGTAGGGCTGTCTTAAAGTATATGCAATTTATTTTAAATGCAAAGGAAAGCCATTGTAGGCTCTTAACCACAGAAGTAATATGATCAGATTTACATGTTTTAAATTATCAGTTTGACTTTAGTGTGGACAGTGGATGCAGGTGGGAAAGAATGGATATTTGGAGAAGTTGGCTAATAATTTCTGGCTGGTGACAAGTGTACCCAAATAACCAAATTAGCCCTTGAAACGAAAAACAATTTGATCTCACACTACCATGTTTTTCTTTTTTTTTTTGATGTATAATGTTAGTTATATTTATTGAATTAGGAAAATACTAGGAACCAGAAATTGTCCTGATCTCTTTGCATGCATTCAATTATGTTAATCTCCAGAACAATCGTACAAGTACGACTATGTTTATTGTTCACATTTTTACAGATGACAAAATCGAGGAACAAAGAAGTTAAATAAACTGCTCGGAGTCACAAATCCAGTAAGTGGCAAAGCTGGAGATGAAATTTGTAGTTCTCTATACCTTACATAAACATTTTGTACCAGGTGTAGTACTATGTGCTAAGAATAGCTAGAGAAAGGAAGACTTGTTCCCTGTTCTCAATGAATTCCAACCTATCTGAGCAAGCAAAGGCAGATTGGACTGTTCTTTCGACCACTTTGCTTTCAGAGGTCCAAAAGTGAGACTGTGAGCCCTGACTGTGTCACGTTACTTTACGTTGAAGGTGTCATCACACTATCGTGCTTTTTTGTACCCACACTATACCCATTGTGATTCTCTTTAAGGAATTATGTATATATTTTGATAGGATTACATAAGGTAATAAACCGTGACAACGTGCTTCTTTATCTTTGCTTTGAAATATGTTAAACGTACTATTCTACTGAAAGGTGCATTTCTTAACTAGCTTCTTTTTTAAAAAAAATTTTTTAATTTTTATTTTTGAGAGAGACAAAGTGCAAGGGGGGTGGGCAGAGAGAGAGGAAGATACAGAATCCGAAGCAGGCTCCAGGCTCTGAGCTGTCAGCACAGAGCCTGATGCAGGGCTCAAACTCACCAACTGTGAGGTCATGACCTGAGCCAAAGTCCGATGCTTAACCAACTGAGCCACCCAGGCACCCCTTAACTAGATTCTATTGTGAAGGCTAAGTTCACATATTATTTATATTTAAGTTATGCATATTCATGAATAGCAAATGAAGGATACCACTACTTTTTGGCCAAATCACTCTGGATTCAGTTGTGGAGAGTGTATCCAAGGTAAGGATGAATCAAAGTGTTAATAAGAAATTTCTACACTAACCAGCTCTCTTGGGGTAGATATTCTCCACTAGCTTTTTTTAGCAACACAGCTATTTATGTGTTAAGGAAACTGTTTGAATGAACAAATGCTTAGTTGACTTCTTATAAGTTCAGTAGAATGACAAATGTGGTTATGAGGAAACATTAGCTTTATTAGAAATTGTTATATTTAATGAGTGTGTAAAGAATTTTTGGCATCATAAAATTGTCATCATGGTTTCTGGAAGATTGTTCCCCAGGGACATAGAAAAACCAGGTAACCTGGAATGTTCTAACCATCCACTGGGCCAAGGGCATGTCGGTGGGGTGTACTCTGCAAATGAATAGAGGACAAATGGAATTTAGCTGGTATTTCTGAAGAGTGCAGAGTTCCATTCAAAAGAGGTAAAAGAGTCCCTGATACTTTGAAGAGACCACCATGACTAGAACATTAGGACAGGAATTCAAGTGGTTGGTGAATATGTCATAAAGAAGTGGACATGAGGGGTGCCTGGGTGGCTCAGTTGGTTAAGCATCCAACTTTGGCTCAGGTCATGCTCTCACAGATCGTTTGTTCATCGGCTTTGTGCTGACAGCTCAGAGCCTGGAGCCAGCTTCAGATTCTGTGTCTCCCTCTCTCACTCTGTCCCTCCCCCACTCATGCTGTTTCTCTCTCAAAAATAAATAAACATTAAAAAAATAAAAACAAATAAAAGAAACAAACAAGAGAAATGAGTTGGAAAATTATAGTCAGAGAGATCTCCAAAGAGATCTGTGAAAGAGTAACTGAAAGATCAACAATTCACAACCTGAAGCTTAAGTAGAAATCTTAATGGTAGTACCTTCTTCTACGTAGTAGAAACCTAGTATGAATTCACCTTGTTTTGAAGAGTACCAGGGACTAGTATGGCCTGGGTGAGATAGGACTGAAGAGAGTCTAGGGATCTGCCAAGTGGAAGTCTAGCATAAACAAGAGTCAGAGAGGATAAGATGGAGGATTATATCCAGAAAGAAATGCGAAATAAGTTATTTTCTTTAATAAAATGTTCATTTATTTTTGAGAGAGAGCGAGTCGGGGAGGGGCAGAGAGACAGAAAATCCCAAGCAGGTTCTGAGTTGTCAGTGCAGAGCCCAACACGGGCTTCAAACTTACGAACCCTGAGATCATGCCCTGAACAGAAATCATGGAGCTAACAAAAATTCTCAGACAACTGTGGATGTGAATGCCTACCCTCCTGGGTCATGTTGTCTCCCTGTTCCCAAACCAAACAGACGTAAAGCAGAAAGTCAAGGCTGCTTCAAACAATGAAAGAAACAAATCCAGTGCAGAAGAACCACAAAATTCTCTCAGACTGCCTAAAAATAAATCCCAAACAAAGAAAGTTCAACTTCAAGTGAAAAGCAATTCCTGTGGCTGTGAAACTCCTGACCACAGGCCAACCAAGGGTCATTCAGAGGGAACACACGAGGGTGGACGCAAAGGCAAAATCAGTCAAATTGATTCTGTGTCTTAAGAGACCATTATTACAAATCATGGCCAGGGGAAAAAATCTGGATTTGATCTATTGTCAGCTTTTATGAAGAGAGCCTGAAATGAAATGATGAGATTGCTTTGGTCATTAAGATGACCTAAGGCAAACCTATTCAATTTTTTTTCTCTTGAAACAAAGGTACTTAAATGCAAGATTCTGGAATTTGCTATAAATAAAGACCATAGACTTTACAGCTAGTCACATATTATTACATAGCTCACAGCTTAGCGTGACCAAATATGCAACAAATAATTTGATAATCTTTTTTTCTACAAAGACAATTAAGTTCTTAAAAAATGTTGCATATACTTAAAAAAGACAATGTTTCCGTTTACATATTATGGATCCTTTCTGAAATTGCCACAGAATGCCACAGAATGTTAATGAGAAAAAAAAGTAAACATATTTTGTTTCATGAGAGCTTGCATTAGGTCAGGTAACCAGTTTTGCCAGGATATAAAAACAAACTGTAGTAAGCGTCTTAAGACTGACCCTACTTGGTTTCTAACATTGTGAACACTTCTTTGAAATAAACATCACTTACATTTATATATAATCTATATTCCTAAATATTTCTTTACCGTAAGGCTTTTTTGAGTTGCTGAAGCTGCTCTGTGAATGAGGGATAACAATGCCAAGCGCTTATTTGGGGAAACTAAGGAGGACCATATGACCTGAGGCAGGGGACGTACTGATGCGTAGGTTTAGGAGAAAATCTGGGTTGACTACGGAAACGCTGGGCAGAATAATGTGCTTGGAGAGGTCATTATCCAAGGGTGTGGTCCCGAGTCCCGGAATTCCTCAGGAATGCCTTAGAGATGAGCCTGGTGGTTATAGGGAATGAGAGGGGGAGTACTAGATAGCCCACTCAATCAACATGGGTCTCTTTAACTTACTTAAAATACCGAACACTCTGTAGGATTCAATTTGAAGCCAGGCTACCAAGGGGGAAAAAAAATCACCGGATGGACTATCCCTCCCATCAAGATCCCTTCAGGATTTACCATCATTTGACATTCGAATTCAACTGGATCTCCTGCCTCTTTTTTTGGACTGCAATCATTTGAATATGGGGACTATTCATTTCCCTTAAGGCACTGGAATATTGTCCCCTCAGCCCTTTGAGTCAGGAGTGTGTCAGCCATCTGTGTGACAACGGGATGTTCAGGTGCATCTTGCTTGTTCACCATGTAGTGATTTAATGCCTACCATCTTCTTTACCACGATCATCTTTCCCTCTCTCCTTTCCTGTCACTGTGAGTGACACGCCAGCTGACAGTGTTATGAATAGGAAGGTTTGGGCAGAGTGACTGTCAGAAATATTTTTACCGTGTGAAACGACATTTGTGGAATGTTGTGGCATCGTTGCCTCCTGCCCCTCAGAGAATGTGGCATTGAGTATTGGGCTCTTGCCACCATACCCAGCATACCAAAGTGAGTTCCTGGCCTCATCGTACATTGCAAAGTATTTAAATAATATCCTCATATTATATATCCAAATGTATTGATTGTCATGTTCCTCCTTACTCCCTAACTCAGAGTTTACACTTTGACTTGGATATGATTTAGCTGAAGTGCTCAGAACACTTCAGTAAATGTTATTGCCAGAATTAGAACATGCACCCTGAGTTGCAGCAAGATTTGTGCTAAAGTTCACAATGCGAATTTGATAGCTCTAAACATGAGATATGTGCTTGCTGCGTTTACTAAAATCCCTCAGTCCCCTATCACTTTCCTTAGATTTCAAAGTTATGGAATTGTCCAGTATGTTTGCTCAGAATGACCTGGTATGACTTATGTGTTATTCTGGGCATGATTCTTTTGCCAATTACCTTGGTCTACATGTTTTAATGTGATTTGGATTACCACTATAAATGAGTTGATTGCATTCAATCCCTTTGTATCTTCTATTGTAAAGACATTTTATTTCTTTTCAGACGCTACATTGTGTCAGATTACAATGTAGCATCTTGATATAAAGCAGTTTTAAGTGGACTTGATCATCTCTCAGTGCTTTAATTCTAAACATACTGGATTTTAAATTTGGGGCATGTTTTAGTGGCAAATTCGTTAACCGCTAACGTTTGTTAGATCATGTTTAAAATTATTTCAAGGCTTCCCTCACTCCAAGCCAGGACAACAATGTGATGATCTGAAAAACGTTTCTACTTTTTGGATCTGTTTATTATTTGGGGGGGTGTGTGTGTGTGTGCGATTTATGGCTTGCCATGACTATGTGAATAAACAAATCCCAGAATATATATTGTATTAGACTGATTTCTAGCTAGTTTTGCCCATTGGTGAATTAGGTGACTGTGTACTTTGTGAGATTTGAGGATTCCTACTTTTTTTTCTGTTAATTTAAATGTATGTTAGTAAACATACAGTGTTGTCTTGGCTTCAGGAGTAGAACCCAGTGATTCATCTCTTACATATGACACCCAGTGCTTAACCCAAAAAATGCCTTCCTTAATGCCCATTACCCATTTATCCCATCCCCCCCCACCTACCTCCCCTCCAGCAACCCTCAGTTTGTTCTCTGTATTTAAGAGTCTCTTAGGGTTTGCCTCCCTCTCTGTTTTTATCTTATTTTTCCTTCCCTTCTACCCTTAAAAAATATTTCCCTCACTAGCTCATTTGAAATTAGAAGATCTTTGGCCTCTGTGAGTAGTCTGTTGAAATGCAAATAACTCTGGATGGGTGGTATACGAATCTGTCGTCTATCATTAACATCTTTGCACAGGTTTATTTAGCAGACCTCTGATAATTAGCTGAAAAGGACTGGCAAGATCAAGATTTGATATTGGATAAGGTGGATGGCAGG
Organism: Cryptoprocta ferox; assembly: GCA_028646485.1. NCBI lineage: Eukaryota > Metazoa > Chordata > Mammalia > Carnivora > Eupleridae > Cryptoprocta > Cryptoprocta ferox. The sequence goes on along the minus strand of JAQQST010000096.1, from coordinate 293,678 downwards.
TCTGCAAGATGTGATACTTACTGGTTTAGGCGAGGAAGGTTGGGGTACAGTAATGGTAAGTTTTGAATGGGCGAGGGAAGCATGATGATGTAAGGCATCCGGGTGCAGGCAGAGAACAGAGAAGTGGCAGAATGCATACACCAACTTTACCTGATTGCTCCATCTTCCTGAAAGTCAGCCTTTACCTGTGAGTTCTAGATAAGGTTACACAGCCTGGTTACCATTCTGCCATCCATCCACCAGAGTAACTTTCAAGACTGCCTTGGATGGGATACTCTCTATGTAGTGGTGAAAATACAATTCCATAACATCTTCCTCTGTTCACAACTTTCTTAGGTGTCTTCCCTTCATTTTTGGAAAAATTTTTCTTGAAAAACTTGTGGCCTAACATTCTTAATGCTTTCTCCTTTATTTTTTTAATTAAAAATTTTTTAATGTTTACTTTTTTGAGAGAGAGACAGTGCACAAGCAGGAGAGGTGCAGAGAGAGAGGGAGACACAGAATCTGAAGCAGGCTCCAGGCCCTGAGCTGTCAGCAGGGAGCCCAATGTGGAGCTGGAACTCACTAACCACAAGATCATGACCTGAGCCAAAGTCGGACACTCAACCGACTGAGCCACCCAGGCGCCCCCCAAGGGTTCTCTTTAAATTAGTTTACACATGGTTTAACCACTAGTGGGAGGGAGGTTGTACAGGTACAAGCTTCTTGTACAGATTCCACAGCTTCTTAGGGAAAACCCTGAAAACCTTTCTCAATACTATTTCCCACACATTCTTCCTCTTTTGTGGTTTACTCCTTTATTTTGAGCACAACCTCCACGAACTTTGTGTGCAAGGCTATTTGAGAGAGGAAATGGTCATTGAGATCTTTCATGTCTGAAAATCATTTTATTCTACCATTCAGTTTGGCTGGGTATAGAGTCCTAGGTTGCAAATAATTTTCCCTCAACCTTTCGAAAGCATTGGTTCATTGCTTTCTAGCTCCAGTGCTGCTGTTGAGTCAACCCTGCTGCTCTGATTACCTGGACCTCTGAAATTTCATTATGACATGTCCTTTGTGATCTATTTGTATTTATTATACTAGGCACTAGGTAGGCCTTTTTAGTCAGGAAAGTAACATCCTTCAGTTTTAGGAAATTTTCTTGCATTATTTCCTGGATAATTTCCCTTTTTTCCATTTCTCTGCTCTTTCTGTAAATGTTTTTGTCCAGATGTTGGACATCCTAGATTGATCCCCAAATCATCTTTTCTTCCTATCCTCTTTGTGTTCTAGTTTTCAGGAGGTTTCCTCCAATTTATATTCCAACACTTGAATATTTTATCTTATTTTTAATTTCTAAAACATTTTCTCTTGTTCCCTGAATGCTATTTTTTATACCCAATTGGTTTTTTTTAATGTTTATTTTTGAGAGAGAAAGAGAGACAGAGCATGAGTGGAGGAGGGACAGAGAGAGCGAGACACAGAATCTGAAGTGGGTTCCAGGCTCTGAGCTGTCAGCACAGAGCCCAATGGGGGCTTGAACCCGCGAACCGTGAGATCATGACCTGAACCGAAGTGGGATGCTTAACTGTCTGAGCCACCCATGTGCACTTGTTAATGAATGCTGTATATTCTCATCTCTCTGAAAGGGAAGTCTTTTACAAATTTTTTTCTGTTACCTGAATTATCTGTTTCCTACCAGCTCATTTTTTCTGTTTTACTGTTTTTATAATCTTTTTTTTAAGATTTTATTTTTTCAAAGTAATCTCTATACCCAACGTGGGGCTTGGACTCACAACCTAGACACCAAGCCAGACACCCTTGTTTTATTCTTTTCATCTCTCTTTTCTGGATGCCCCTTTTATATATAATAGTAAGAGACTAAGAAGCTGATTAGAAATTCTTTGTATATGAATAGTCCCTGTTATGTGGTACATTTCCCTTTGGGTTGAGAGGTTGCAACTCCACTTTTTCATTAGGGTTCTCCAAATGTCACTATTTTTAGGTCTTTTCCATGGGACACTTTAGTTTCCACAGAGAGAAATATTCCAATTTCCTGTAAGGTGATGATAAGCCTAAATGGTGACATTATGGGATATAACACTAAGTAATATGCAGACTTTACATCTTTGCACCTTCGCTTTCAGTGTGGCAACTCACTCCAATTCTTCTAAACATTTCCAGCAAGAATCCCCCCTCCACCCAATCTTCTACACACATTGTTACAGAGAAATTACTCCATGGAGTACATGAGTGAACTTAGGAGGGGTTACATACTCCTCATAGTACACCCTTGCCTGTAGAGGTGCTTGGTGTTTCCAAATCCTATGTCTTTCTGCAGCATGAATTGCCTTGCTTTTTTCTTTCGTTCTTTCTTTCTTTCTTTTTTTTTTTTTTTTTTGGCTTCTACCCAGTTTCAGGCTTAGGTTTTGGTATTATCTACTCTGCTAAATCAGTTACCACCTGTCCATCTGCTCTCCAGCTTCCAAAACTTGTGTTGACATTTCTTTTCTGCTGTCATCTCTTGTGTTCTCTTTGTCCTTTTGGGGTTTGTGACTTTTAAAATTCTTTGCTGTCACTTTAATAAGATTTCAGGAACGAGTGAAGATAAATGTCTTTGTTCAATCTGTTATGCTTACCTGGAGCTCCCTTCATTCATTTTTAATAGCTGTATGGTATTCTATGGTATTCTGTGGTATATATGGACCAAGGAGTGATACACAGAATATTTAACATCTTTAACATCTAGTAGAACATGGGTTCCAACCAATCAGAATGGGCACCAATCAGCCTCTTGCTATGCAAATGTTAAGTCTTGAATTGTTAGATTGTAGGGTGTCTTAGGGAAAGGATCCTAGGGAAAGGTGTCCTAGGGAAAAGATCAAAATGATCAGAGTACTGGAGGGGTGTACTTGGTGTGGAAGTCAAAGCAGAAGCTATTAATAGGCTATTATGGAACTATTTCAATATTTTACCAGCCATTTTATTTGCATTTGTTCCTGCTGGCTAAATATCAACCATGGAAGGGCCATAAACTATTTAATCAGTCTTTTACTGATGGATATTTGGATTATTTCCCATTTTTGTTGACATTTACAATGTCTGCGTGACAGCCTTGAACTCTTTGGGACTATTCTTGTAGCATTGCTTTTTGTAGTAGTAGATTTCCTTCATCACTTACCTTGAAAACAATCAATAAAAATTAAACAGATACTGATTTTTTTGAATTAACATAATTTAAGTTAATTCAATCTATTCATGTTTAAAAGTAAGTTTTGAGACTTCTGTTCCAGGGACAATGAATAGACATACTTTTCCCTATTCCTCCTGCTAAGAACAACTATATATCCAGCTCTGGAAATTGTATATATATAAAAAAGAGGCATCACATCATAAAAAGAAAATTGATATGCCAGGAAGATATAATGATCTTAAATGCCTACAAACCAAACAACAGAGCTTCAAAGTACATGACACGATAGCTTACAGAGCTGAAAAGAGACAAAGATCCACAGTTGTATTTGGGAAATTCAAAACCCAAGTCTCAGCAACGAATAGAACTACATTTAGTAGTTTTCTATTATTATTTTTTAATGTTTATTTATTTTTTAGAGAGAGGGAGAGAGAGACAGACAGAGGATGAGCAGGGGAGAGGCTGAGAGAGAGGGAGACACAGATTCTGAAGCAGGCTCCGGACTATCAGCGGAGAGCCTGACACGGGGCTCCAATCATGAACCGTGAGATCACAACTTGAGCCTAAGTCAGACGCTCAACCGACTGAGGCACCCAGGCACCCCAGTAATTTTCTAAGTTTAGTAGATTTTCTGTTTAAGAAAATCATCAAAGATAGAGAAGATCTAAACAAAACAATCAGCTCCAAGTATCTAATTGATATATATAGAACACTGCACCCCAAAACAGCAGAATATGCATTCTTTTAAAGCACCCATTGAATATTCACCATGATATACAATATCCTGGGTCATAAAACAAATCTCAAGAAATATAAGAGAGTTGTAATCTCTGGCTACCACAAACTTGGATAAGATAAATAGCGGAAAAGGCAAAGGAAAATCATTAAATGCTTGGAAATTAAATACCACAAATATAAATAATTCATGGATCATAGAGGAAGTCTCAAATGGAATTTAAAACAGATATACAACTGAATGAAAAGAGAAAAAATTTCAAATTAATAATCTAGGCTGTTACCTCAAGAAGAAGAGCAAAATAAACCTAAAGCAACAAGAAGGATGGAAATAGTAAACTTAAGAGCAGAAGTCAATTAAATTGAAATTCAAAAAACAATAGAGAAAAAATTAATGAAATGAAAAGCTGGTTCTTTGAAAATAATCAGAATAATGGACAAATTTCTAGCAAGACTGACAAAAATAAAAAGAGAATATACACAGATGATCAATATCAAAAATAAGTTGGGGATATTACCAAAGATCCTGTAGCCATTCCAAGGCTAATAAGAGAGTACTATGAGCAACTTTGTGTTTAATAGATTTGACAAGTTAGAAAATACACCCATTTCTTGAAAACTCACTAGCTCTAAAATCTCAACTAAGATAAAATAGATAATCTAAACTGTCCTGTAACTATTAAATACATTAAATTCAGGATTGAAAAAAAATGCCACTCCAAAAGGAAAACTTTAGTTATGGTTTCACTGGAGAATTCTGTTAAATATTTAAGGAATTAAGACTAATTTTACACTATCCTTTCCAGAAAACAGAAGACAGAATGCTTCCCCATTCATGAAATTAGTATCTCGCTGATACTAAAACATGACAGAGACATCACAAAAAAAGAAAATAAGAAGCCCATATCCCTATGAATATAGATGTAAACGTCCTCAACAAATACTAGTAATCAAATCCATCACATGTAAAAATATACATACCAAGAATGTAAGCGTGTTCAATATGCAAATAGCAATCAATGTTAAACATCATATTAATAGAACAAAGGGCAAAAATACATCATCCCAATAGACACAGAAAAAGCATTTGACAAAATTCAATACATATTCATGATAAAAACTCTGAGAAAAATAAGAATAGAGGGGCATTTTCTCAATTTTTTGAAGAGTATCTACAAAAATACTCCAGCTGACATTATACTTAATGCTGAAAGACTGAATGTTTTTGCCCTAAGATAAGAAACAAAGCTAGGATGGTCAATATCATCATACTTATTCAGCATTGTTCTAGAAATTCTAGCCAGTGCAATTAGGCAAGGCAAGGAAATAAAATGCATTTTTGTTTATTTAACTTCAAAAGAACAATAACATTGCTCTCACTGAGGGGATTCAACAGTACCAACAGCTCCAGGTAAAGATCCCTTTTCTACAAAATATACACATGCATGTTTAGAGTAACCATAATTTGAAATATGAAACACTGGACAGGGTGCCTGGGTGGCTCAGTCAGTTAAACGTCTGAGTTTGGCTCAGGTCATGATATCACGGTTTGTGGGTTTGAGCCCTAAATCAGGCTCTGTGCTGACAGTTCAGAGCCTGAAGCCTGCTTCAGGTTTTGTGTCTCCCTCTCTCGCTGTCCCTTTCCTGCTCCCTCTCTCTGTCTCTCAAAAATAATAAATAAACGTTAAAAAAGTTATAAAAATAAAATAAAATAATAAAATATGAAACACCACAAAAATCCACCTCCAAAAAGAAGGATTTGGTTAAATAAATTAAGATACATTATTTGATGAATAATTTACAAGCATAAAAAACATATTTTCAAAAAATATTTTATGTGCTCTGGATAGTGATAATGATATTTTATTAACCAAAATTAAGTTTTAATACTATATAATAAAACATGATTACAATTTTGTAAAACCAAAATGTGAATAAATTATGGTGGCATGATTGAAAATATAATTTTTAAAAGCTACTAAAATTCTGTCTTTTCCAAATTTTATGCAATAATAATATGACTTTTATAAATGGAAAAAAACTAAATTAAAAAACTATTTTTTAAAAAAGCTTTTCCAATTTAGGTTAAAAGTAATGAAGACTTCTATACAACTAAAGCCTCCAATAAATCAGTGATTTAAAAAATTATACTTTTCATACTAAAAGAAAATAAACTCCATTCCCTCACATTGTTTAAGTAGAAATGATACAAAATTAAATTATATTCATAACATGTTATGTCTTAGAATAAACAGAGTTCTAACAAGTGTGTATTTTAAATATATCAATTTCTGTGAACAAATAAAATCAGGCTCACATTGTTTAAGTAGAAACGATACAAAATTAAATTATATTCATAACATGTTATGTCTTAGAATAAACAGAGTTCTAACAGGTGTGTATTTTAAATATATCAATTTCTGTGAACAGATAAAATCAGGCTCACTTTTCTCAATTACATGGCAATACATTCATTCTAAAAGGATACTGTGAAGAACAAGCATGGGCTTTGGAGAAAGAAACCACAGGTCCCAGGGGCTCCTAGGTGGCTCAGTCGGTTAAGCACCCGACTTCTGCTGGAGTCATGATCTCATCATTCATGAGTTCAAGCCCTGCGTCAGGATCTGTGCTGACAGCTCAGAGCCAGGAGCCTGCTTCAGATTCTGTGTCTCCCTGTCTCTCTGCCCCTCCCCTGCCCATGCTCTGTCTGTCTGTCTGTATCTCTGTCTCTCAAAAATAAATAAACATTAAACAATAACAACAGCAACAACGACAACAAAGAAACCACGGCTTCCAGTCCCTGAGCCAACACCTAGTTAGTAGTGTGACTCAGGTCAATTATTTGTTCTGACCTCTCGTTTTCTCTTCTATGAAATGGGGAAATTAATCATTTCTTCCTTAAGGCTTCTCATGTGGATCAAATTGCTAAATGCTATATACACTGTTCTTTATTATTTCTATTTCAGAGGAGACAAATAGCCCTTTCTACTTTGCTTAGTGAATCCCTGGATGCACGTTACTAACGAGAAATCTGCAGTCAGACAGTACTCATTTTGTAGACTGGTATTTACGCTTCAAATACATAACTACAGTGGCCTCTCTTTTCTTCCCATATAAGAAAAAAAATTGTCCTTCTGAAAATAATCAGAAATGGAGCACCGGGGTGGCTCAGTCGGTTGAGTCCAACTTTAGCTCAAGTCATGATCCTGAGGTTCCTGAATTCAAGCCCCGTGTCAGACTCTGTGCTGACAGCTGGGAACCTGGAGCCTGCTTCGGATTCTGTGTCTCCCTCTCTCTCTGCCCCTCCCCTGTTCACGCTCTCTCTTTCTCAAAAATGAAATAAAATAAACATTAAAAATTTTTTTAAAAATAATTGGAAAGCTACTTGTGTGACACCAATAGGTCATGTAGACACCACAACCTTCCCTCCTTTCTATTAGGATCATTTCCAGTTTCACAGGCAAATTGCATTGTTGAGAGTTTTCCCAATTTAGGTGTGGTGTTCGTTTCCCATCTGAGCTGATGTCCAGTTTAGAACCTTGCTCAAACCTGATTGATGGGCTGTCCAGTGGCCTTCTAGCCTGAGGAAGGAAAGGAGTTAAACCAACCACTGCTACAGTTTTCTTTTAACAGACTGTCAAATTGATTTGTGTTAAAATGCTTAGAAAATACCTCATATTGATCTAGCCAAGAGGATGATTTTCGTTGAGTTTGGATAGGTAACTGTGAAACTCTTGCCAGTATAAAAAAATAGAGGAAAAACAAAGGGTTTTGTAAAATTGTTCCAAAATATCAGCCATTTCCCATAATAGCTTATGGTGAGCAACTTTCTTTGGCAAGGCAGTATTTATATTTTCTGTTTCATTTTCTATTTGGGGCTAAAATGGCCTGGTCTTCACCTTTCTATAATGACAGATAAGGCATTTTACTTTCCAAGTGCCCCAGAGCATACTCTGAATAGGAAGGATGTGAAATGCAGAAAAAGAATGACTGTATAGCAAGCACCAAATGGTGAGAAGATTACCTTCTTTCTGTGGCTCTGAGGAACATTCATTCACAACCATCTTGTCACCCTGTGTGCCAGTACCTCTTGTGAAAGATACTGTTACCGGTGCATAGTTTTAGCTATGTTGCCTATTTTCCGAAAACAAAAGAAAACGTGTATCAAGCAGTGATGGGAATTTCTTTAGTCCAGCCCTTTATTCTTCCTACTATCCCTTTCTGTTTTCACTCGGTCTTCCTTTCCATTTCCACTCCTCTTCATGTATTCTCTCCTCCTTTATGTTATTAAATATAAAGAAGGCATGAAGTTGGTTACGAATGATTTGAAGTCTTTCCCCCCTGCCACCAAGAATACAGAAATATTGGAAAATATGGAACCATTTGGGTCCTTGGGCCTTTTTCAGATTCTTCTCCATGTCTTGAAGTTATTGTGAAGTGAGAGGAAGCAGTATTGCCTGGGGGATTAACATAAAGTTACTGTGTGGGGCGCCTGGGTGGCTCAGTCAGTTAAGTGTTCGACTTTGGCTCAGGTCATGATCTCATGGTTTGTGGGTTCAAGCCTCACATCATGCTCTGTGCTGACAGCTCAGAGCCTGGAGCCTGTTTCAGATTTTGTGTCTCCCTCTCTCTCTGCCCTTCCCCCACTTGTGTGCATTCTCTCTCTCTCTCTTTCTCAAAAATAAATAAACATTTTAAAAATTAAAATAAAGTTACTGTCTACAGTTGACTTCAAGGCTTATTAGAGGTTGTTGAGCCAAAACGGTAAAACTGTTTCACAGCATGATATATTTCTTAACTGAGTGACCCTCAGTTTTCTTGTCTGTAAAATGGGGGGGACAGGTGGTCATACTAATACAAAATGAGTATGAATTATAGGAGAAAAGTTCTAAGTTGTGGGGGGACCTTAATGGCTTTAAATTTCAAGATAAGAAATGTGGATTTACACAACAAGAAGTCATCAACTTTTTTTAGCAGGTTAGTTTTTAAAAAAATGTTTGTTTATTTTGAGAGAGAGCATGCAGATGCTACCAGGGTAGGAGCAGAGAGAGAGAGAGAGAGAGAGAGAGAGAGAGAGAGAGAATCCCAAGCAGGCTCCATGCTGTCAGCACAGAGGCCAACATGGGGCTCAATCTCACTAACCATGAGATTATGACCTGAGCAGAAATCAAGAGTTGAATCCTTAACTGACTGAGCCACCCAGGCGCCTCTATTAGTTAGTTTTAAGAAAATTGGTGTGATGGCAGTCGGTAGCAGAGATTGGTGTCAGGAGAGACTAAAGGCAGGCAGATTATTTGACATGCCCAAATTATGTGTAATGATAATAATTGTTAACATTACTCTATGCTTTTTGTTTGTTTGTTTTGGCATTATCTCATTTGATTTCTTCAAATCTCTATGAAATAGATAGCATTTGCCATCTGTACTTCACAGATGAAGAAACTGAGGCACAGAGCAATTAAGAAATTTACCTAAACTGTTAACTTAGTATGAGGTCACCATTGAAGAGCTGAGTAAAGTTACCAAAGAAGAGCCAGGATTTGACCCCAGACTGTCCTTGCTCCAGAACTCTCATGCGTAAAGACTGTGGCATACTGTCTCTAGTATGTAGGTCAATAGCTCTCCGAGTGCCATCCATACTCACCCATTAGCATCACTTCAAAGAACATTTGACAGTTTGGTGATCTTCCATGAAGAATAATTATTCAGTTGTCTTACATGATCTGGGTATTAAGTGTCTTGGATTTGTGATTTTTTTTTTTTTAGGGAACTGAATCCTTATCCCTCAAGCATTTGTTTTCCAAACATGGTTTTTAGTGGAAATCTTCCTAAAATAAACTGTAAACTTCACTGCCTTTGTAAAGAGTTTTTTTTGAATATGATTGATTCAGGGTTTTTTTTTTTTTAATAAATGTCAATTCTTTTTTCCTTCAAGTTATTTTTCTTTGATTTTTTAAAATTATTTCTTTTCTTCCAAGTTTTTATTTACATTCCAGTTAGTTAACATATAATTTAATATTAGTTCCAGGAGTAGAATTTAGCGATTCATAACTTATATATAAAACCCAGTGCTCATCACAGTGAGGTCCTCCTTAATATTCATCACCCATTTAACCCAGGCTCTCACCCACCTCCCATCCTGTGAAAGTTATAGAATGCTTAAAGAAATGTCAATTCTTTTACTTTGGAAACTAAACTTTTGGAAACTATTAAGGTTTGGAATATGGTGTGAACTTATAGTGAGTGGCTGTTTTCAGATACATTGCCTCTTTCTTTTTTCTTCCTTCCTTCCTTCCTTCCTTCCTTCCTTCCTTCCTTCCTTCCTTCCTCCCTTCTTTCTTCCTCCCTCCCTCCTTTCTTTTCTTTCTTTCTTTCTGTTTCTTTCTTTCTTTCTTTCTTTCTTTCTTTCATTCCTTCCTTCATTTTTCTTTCTTTCCCTCTTTCTCTTTCCCTTTCTTCCTTCTTTCTTTCCTTCCTTCCTTCCTTCCTTCCTTCCTTCCTTCCTTCCTACCTTCCTTCCTTCCCTCCTTCTTCCCTCCCTGTCTCATTCTCTCTTTCTTCTGACTCCCCAGCTCAGTGATTTTGTCAGTTGCTAGTAAGGGCTTAGTTTCCCCTTTGACTGTAAGCCCCCAGATCTCTTGTAGATGCTTCTTTTCTCCTTAAATATGATCTGTTGCCTCTGATCACAGATGTCCATGGGTCTGCGTTTGTTACTCTTTTTGGTTTTTGTAACAGATACTTTTTACCCTCTGCTTTTATCTCTTTCCATTATTTTTCTCTGATCTCTTTCTTTCCCTTCCTGCCCTTCTTGGTTTTGGTGTAGTGGGACTTGGATATTGCTATCCAGGCTAATCCATCAGCTATTTCTTTCCCTGGGCAAGAAGTGGGGGGGGGGGATGTGTAATATTTTACTCCTTTTCTCTGGCCAGTGAAATAATCATTAACAACAAAGCCTATAGACGATGCACTTTTGTTTCTTAGTTATTTTCATGATTTTTTTTTTGAGGATTCTTGTTTCCTTTTAATAGCTGAGATTTGAAGACATCTGAATCTGGAAAACTTCAGCTCTATTTTATTTCTAGAGTAGAAAATTTAAATCAAGCATTTAACTTTGAACAATCTAAGTTGTGTTACCTTTAAATTTAATTATTTCAAGAGAAGTATAAATAGCGATGTAGCAGATGTATTCCAAATATTTGTATGTTAAATAATTGAGTCTTTCAACTATTTTATGTTTTAAAAATATGTAAATTCTGAAAACTTATGTCCACACAAAAAGCTGCACATGGTGGCTTTTAGCGGCTTTATTCATAATTGCCAAAACTTAACAGTGACCAAGATGTCCTTCAGTAGGTGACTGGGTAAATGAAGTGGTACATCCAGACAATGGAATATTATCCAGTGCTAGAAACAAAGCTTTGAAAAGACAGCAGGGATCTTTAAATGGGTATTAGTGAGTGAAAGTAGCCAATCTGAAAAGGCTACATAGTATGATTCCAACTCCGTAACATTCTGGCAAAGGCAAACCTATGGACACAAAAGATCACTGATTGCCAGGGGCTGGGGGTTGGGAGGAGAGATGAATAGGTGGAGCACAAGGGATTTTTAGAGCAGTGAAAATACTCAGTATGATACCATCATGATGGATACATGTCATTGCACAGTTTTCCAAACCCATAGATTGTACAACCCCAAGTGTGAACCCTAAGTCAAATTCAGACTTTGTGTGATTGTGTTGTGTCCATGTGGGTTCATCAGTTGTAATAGATAATACCAACTCTGGTGGTGGAGGGTGTTTGATATTGAGGGAGGCTGTACATGCCTGGGGGCAGGGAGCATATGAGGAATTTTTGTGCCTTTCCCCTTAGTTTTGCTGTGAGCCTAAAACTGCTCTGAAACAATAATCTTTTTTAAAAAATTGAGATAAAAATTGACACGTAACATTGTGTAAATTTAAGGTGTAAAATGTGTTGATTGGATACATTTATATATTGCACTATGATTATCATCGTAGTGTTAGCTGGTACTTCCATCATGTCACAGAGTTATTATTTCAATTTTTGGGGAGACTCTTTAAGATCTGGTTTCATAGCAGCTTGGAAGTTTATAATACACTATTGCTGACTATAATCACAAGGTGTACATTAGATCTCCAGAACTTATTCATCATCTAACTCCAACTTCATACCCTTTGACCAACATCTCCCTAACGGTCTCACCCTGAGTACTTGGTAATTGCCATTCTACTCTCTGTTTCTATGAGTTTGGATATTTTAGATTCCACATATGAGATCATTTTCCTTTGTCTTTCTCTTTCTCACTTATCTCACATACCAGAATGCCCTCAAGGTCCATCCGTGTTGTCACAAATTGCAGGCATTCCTTCTTTCTCATGACTGAATAATATCCCATTGTATAATTATACCACATACATTTATACATTCATCTATAGATGGACACTTAGGTTGTTTTTATATCTTTTGTTTTAATTTATAGTTTATTGTCAAGTTGGTTTCCATATAACACCCAGTGCTCTTAAGTTGTTTGTATATCTTGGCTATTGTGAATAAGGCTGCAATAAACATGGGAATGCACATATCTTTTTGATACCATGTTTTCATTTACTTTGGATATATACCCAGAAGTGGGGTTGCTGGATCCTATGGTAATTCTATTTTTAACTTTTTAAGGGATGTCCATACTACTTTCCATAGTAGATGCACCGATTTCCATTTACATCAACAGTATACGAGGATTTCTTTTCTCCACCTCCTTGCCAATACTTGTATTCTTTACATATTTTGGATATTGACCCCTTATCAGATATATGGTTTTCGAATCTTTTCTCCCACTCTGTAGGTTGTCTTTGTATTTTGTTGATTGTTTCTTTTGTTCTGCAGAGGCTTTTTAGTTTGATGTTGTATCACTTGTCTGTTTTTGCTTTTGATGCTATGTTTAGTGTCCTATCCAAAAACCAGTTGCCAAGACCCATGTCAGAGTTTTTTCCTTATGTGTTTGTCCTAAGAGTTTTATGATTTTAGGTCATGTGTTAAAACCTTTAAGCGATTTTGAGTTAATTTTTGTAAGTGGTTTAAGATACGGGTCCAATTTAATTTTTTACATGTGATTGTCCAGTTTTTCCAACACCATTGTTGAAGAGATTATCCTTTTTGCATTGAGTAGTTTTAGCCCCCCTGTCAAATATTAGTTGACTGCATCTATAGATTCACTGTGGTTCCTATCAAAATTCCAATGGCATTTTTTTCACAGAAAGAGAAAAAAACAAACCTAAAATATGTATGGAACCACAAAAGATCCAGAAGAGCCAAAGCACTCCTGAGAGAGAACAAAGCTGGCATCACATTTCCTGATTTCAGATTGTATCGCAAAGCTATAGTAATTGAAACAGTATGAAACTGGCATAAAAATACACATCCACCCAAAGAACAGAATAGAGAGACCTAAAATCAACTCCTGCATAAAGTCTTAATAAAAAGATACATAAGTTCCTGACCATCAGATGATACTACTTTTTAAAATTGTTAGTTACTGTAGATGTTTAAAAAGTGCATCTCAATGGTTCTGAGATAATTGAATGTGCCTCAGTTAATGCCCACTATATTTGTTTAGAAAATGTTTGAGTCATACTCAAGATACTACTGAGTGAAATCTGCAAGGACCGTTAACTTTTGAAGAGAGTCCTTTAGCACTCAGGATGTATTTGAGATGTAGTGGGACTTTGTTTAATAGCAAAACAGCAAAATGAAACAGTAACTCTGATTCTTTGAAACAAGTTTCTTTTCCATAAAGCGAAACTGCTTGCCTTTATAGATGCAAATGCTTCTTAATAAAAATCACCTCCATTTAAAACTTGCTTTCAAACACTTAATTTTTATAATTTATAATCTTTTTCCCTAGATTAAAAAAATCATATGATATCTTTCTGAGGACCTATCTACTTTCAGTTTAGTTTCAAACTGACAAATGTTATCCAGGTTCATCTAAATTAAAGGTAGGAAAAACCGATGTTTCTTGTGCCTTAAACTTATTAGAAAACATAAGGCTGCTTTGTCCCTAATGGATTTTCTTCAGGACAATCATGCAGAATGGCCCTATCACTGCTTTACTTAACAAGGTGTTTTCATTTGCTTGTGAATCTTCAAATGAGAAAGGGGGTATATTCCCGTCTGTTTACATTGCTTGTAAATCAGGCCAGGAGACCAGAAGCAAATCTTCTTCAAAGGAAGAGTTTAACTTGATAGGTGGAAATCTTTTAAAGTAAGGCATACCTTCTGATTTATACATTCAATTGGAAAGGTGCCATTGCAACCAGTTTCTGGAACGGTTTTGCCTGAAGAATTACTAAGAAGGTAATAGCTTTTTCAAGAATGATTTCTTCAGGAAATTGGATCACTCTAGAAAAATGGATAATATTATGAATGGTATGTGGGATGGTCCTGGAGAATTAAAACTTAAGACTCTATCCATTGTGGCTGGGTCAGCAGGGCAGTGTTATATTACATTAAGGTCATCGTTACGGGTCATGAGGGGTTAACCACAAAATGCAAGACAGAAGCATGGTTGGGTAGGCTCTGTCAATAACTGTGAATCTATATAGCAAGCTTACATGAGTCACATTATTTTGTCCTTAATCCCAGGGCTCCCGGTAGCATCTGTGGGCCAGAAAAATTTCTCTGAGGCCTCGTGAAGTCTGGGGGCTATAGTTTCTCTAACAATTGCAATACAGTTGGAAAATATACTTAAATCTCATGTGGCAACATGCGATGGGTCAAGTATTAGTGAGCTTTGTGTTGAGAAGGATCCCCAGGCTTATCTGGAAGGAATGTTGAGATTAGATAACAATGTGTACCATAAACCTGGAAGTGGGTGCAAATTTGCCAAGCAATTGCCATTTCTGGACTGGGAGTTGCTGCTATATCTTAGGCTCAGTCCTATCAATTCAGTCTGATCTTGGCTGGCCCGGTCCTTACTGATGTTCTACCAGGTTCTCTCACCTTAATAAGCTATGTATGACCAGGGTAAATTTTTCCCATCGATCTTAGGGAGGCTTTGAGAAGAATCTGGCCTTTGAGACCAGTGTGACTACTTGTCTGCTCGCTGATGGGATCACCCCTTGAAAGCTGGATTGGAATGTAGTCTTACTGTACTCCCCTCCCCCCCCGCCCCGGGGCTCCCTGTATTATGAGACTGGTTTCTGACACCATGGGGGCACAGCCTTCCATGAGCCAGGTGGATAGTCAGGCTCTACCTTTAATGGTTAGTTACTTTAACCTCCCAGACTAGACAGATGGTTTCACTCATCAACTTGCCTGTGTGTGCATGCTCTGGAATGACTGTTTTTCTAGCAGCAAGTATCTGTGTAGATTAGAGTCAAGATCTCTAGGACAGTCAAAAATTCCTATCTGTTTTCCCGTCTGCCTTGTCCAATGCTTTTGATTCAGGAGGCTCTCTTAGGCCAGAAGCACTGGCCCAGATCTTTACCAGCTATATTGTCATTTGGAATTTGACCACATCAGGTTCGTGTCTACTTGCTCAAAACTTTGACTTTCATTTTTCTTTCCTTAAGAATTGGTATATATGCTTTCGAGGTTTCTATTTCTGTGTCTACCTAGTTTCTGGCCCATTGCTCCCTACTTGTAACTATAAATCCCTCACCTATGACTCATTGCCTCCAGCAACCTTTAACCTATTAGTTCATTTAGACTGTGATTTTCACGTCTTATGCAAACCCTTAGTTCCAGTTTCCCACCCTCTCTCCATAATGCAATTTCCCAATGTTGACAAAAAATGCAGTCAGGTGAATTAGGAGGTGGGCATGGGGCCAGATGAATGATGGATGTGCCCTGTCCCATAGGATCAACACAATGGCATATACAGAGGAAATTTAGGGTCTTCAGAAACTAGTCTGGGCATATAGAACAGAGTAGCAAGTCTGGAGTCTGCAGACATACTGCAGTCTCCAGTAATGTCCTTTTGGCAGGCCGAGAATATCATATTTGAATTGGAATCACTTGTTTCAAATATGCATTCAAACAGAAAAGACAGAGGAATGGAACAGTGGAAATAGGCTTATAGGTTTGCACCTAGAGTGAATCAGTAATTCTTTAAAATGTAGGGTTCCATACTGTGGTGAAACCACTTTGCATCTATGCTTGTGTGTTCAAGACATAATTGAAGAGCCAAAGGGACTTTAGGGATCATATAGCCCAATTTCCTAATTTTACAGATGAAGAAACCAAAGCCTGAAGAGGTTAAGTAGCTTGTCCAAGGTCACATAGTTGGCTAGTGGTACAGCTAGGACTAGAGAGAGCCCAGGTCAACTTACATGCATTCCTTTCCAGGCACTACTCACTCTCTCCAAAGTTGCATTGTTTTCGAATTATGAGTGACTCAGCTCACTTCAAAGGGCAAAGACTTAATTTCCTTCTGATTGAAATGAGGCAGTCACAGGGTTTCACACAAGAAAATTGAAAAATGATGTATGCGGCTTATTTCTTTGTTCCTTTCTGTTTTTGTCTCTGCATCAAGAGGCAAGGGAAGCTGGGGAATCGTTGGAAGCAAGGCAAGACCATCCAAATGCTGCATGGAGCAGAGGACACATACATTAGGGGACACAAACAAACATCTTCTCTTTGGTGGAGTGCAAACAGGCAATTGCAACTGTCTCTTTCAGTAGAGATGGACTAGTCTGTAGCTTCAGAAACTCTGCTTCAAACAGCTCAGAGCCTTAGAAGATGTGGCTGTTGATGCTAGAGGGAGTAGACTACTACTTATTAAATGCTCCAACTTTGGTCTTAAAGGAGGACAACTTGGAAGAGATCCAAGTCCAGTTGGACGATATTGGCTCTTCTTTTACCAAAGAGAAAATGAAGACTCCCAGTTTAATGGAACATTCCCTGATTTACCATGAAATTGTTCATCTGAGATGTTTTACTTAGAATCACATGCAATCTGTCTGCCTATTACTAAACTGGACCTGCCTTCCTCATTTGTTTGTTCTGTTGTTATTGTTTTTGTTCAGTCATCTATTCTTTCAGCATGTAGAAGTGCTTACTAAGTTTGATGCACTATTCTGGATATTGAGATAGAATAATAGCCTCCAGCTTTAGAGAGGCTTCAGTCTAGAGTGGAGAGAAAGGATAAGTAAAACGATGCAGTCTGATAAAAGATGCGATATAAGGCACCCTCAAGGTACTGTGGAAAAGCAGAGGCAAGGCACTTACCTATCTGAGATAAACAAGAAAAACTTTCTGGAAAAGTTGGACTTTGGTTAATCTTGAAAGAAAACTAGGAACTGGGAAGTAGGTGCAGGAGGAAATCAGAGAGAACAGAATGCACAAAGGCAAGAAAGCTGAGATAGCCTGGCACGTTCTGGGTATCCACAGGTATTCAGTCTGTCTGGCCTGTAGAGACTGAAGGGTGGGGTAATGAAAGAAGAATCTGGAGAAGTAAACAGGGGCAAGGGCGTGGTATGCTGAACATGGTTGAAAGTCAGTGAAGGACACTAAATATTATACCATTGAAATATACTTTTTTAAATATTCAAGGTAGTTAAATACAGTATAGTCTTGGCTTCAGTAGTAGAACCCAGTGATTCATATCTTACATATGATACCCAGTGCTCATCCTGAAAAGTGCCCTCCCTAATGCCCATCATGTATTTTCCCCACCCCGCAACTCACACTCCCCTCCAGCAACCCTCAGTTTGTTCTCTATATTTAAGAGTCTCTTATGGTTTGCTTCCCTCTCTGTTTTTATCTAATTTTTCCTTCCCTTCCCCTATGTTTATCTATTGAGTCTCTCAAATTCCACATAAAAGTGAAATCATATACCTGTCTTTCTCTGACTGACTTATTTCGCTTAGCATAATACCCTCCAGGTCCATCCATATTGTTGCAAATGGCAATACTGAATTCTTTTTATTGCTAAGTAGCATTCCATTGTGTGTGTGTGTGTGTGTGTGTGTGTGTACCACATCTTTATCCATTCATCAGTTGATGGACATTTGGGATCTTTCCATACTTTGTCTATTGTGGTTGATAGCACTGCTATAAACATTGGGGTGGATGTGCACCTTTGAAGGAGCATTTTTGTATCCTTGGGATAAATTTCTATTAGTGCATTTGCTGGGTCATAGGGAAGTTCTATTTTTACTTTTTTGAGGAACCTCCATACTGCTTTCCAGAGTGGCTGCACCAGTTTGCATTCCCACCAACAGTGCAAAAGTGTTCCCCTTCTTCACATCCTCACCAACAACTGTTATTTCCTGAGTTGTTAATTTCCATTCTGACTGGAGTGAGGTGGCATCTCATTGTAGTTTTGATTTGTATTTCCCTACCATTGAAATATTCTTAAACTCAACACATTGTGGGGAACAATGTGCTGTCATGAAAAGATCATCATCTTTGGAGTCAGACAAATCCATGTTTAATCATTTCTTTACTGTGGACATTGGGCAAGTTAGTTAACTGCTTTAAGGATGCTACTTTGCCGTTATAAGTGAAGATGATTATTTCATGTTTGTGGGAAAGGGTTAATAACATATGTGAAATCACCAAGCATAGAATTAGTAAATAATCAGTGTATTCATCTTATACTCTTCTTCCATTTCTTTCTTGCTTTCTTCCATTTGCATTCTGACTAATCTTTTTTTTCCTTCTCTCCCTCTGGAGATTCACTGGATTTACAGAAATTATGGGTGTCTTGTGTGGCTTGATGTCCTTGTTCATTTAGTGCATGACATTTAGAAAACAATTTTGTGCAAGTTCTGTCCTCATGGAAGTTAATGTACCAGAGCCCAGCAATGTCCACAATTGATTGGATCTGCTTGTTCTTGCCGGGTGACATATTTAAATGATCCTGTCATAGACATGAAACATGAAACATTTTTGCAATTTGTGATCAGAACTTTACCTAAAGAAAATTATTGCAGCTGTGGTAGGATTGAATTCACTCTTTCACTCCTCCTCTCCCCAAATCTATCAAACTGTCAGCAGCCTGCCTTTTGGAAAAAAAAAAAACTAGACATTGTATTGCTCTATTTTTTCCCCAATGTTACCATATGCAGTTCTTCTGCTTGTGCTGTGAAGATATCTGAACATTTTTTTGAGGTGTAATTGACATACAACAGTATATTAGTTTTAGGTGTACTATGTAATGATTCAACACTTGTGTACACTGTGAAATGATGTAAAGTGTAATGGTTCAACACATGTATAAACTATGAAATCACCACAATGTTTTGTCACCATCCATCACCATAAAAAGTTAGACAAATTTTTTTCTTGTGATCAGAACTTTCAAGATCCACTTTCCTGGCAATTCTCGAATATGTACTATAATACCATTGACTATAGCCTCCATGCTGCATACCGCATTTCCATGAGAACATTTTTTATGTGCTTATAAGAAAAGGTCATTTGTAATATATTGTGTTTGGGTGAAAAAAAAAGACCTCAAGAAGCTAAGGAGCTTAATAGGCTTGAAGAGAATGAATTTCCATAATATTCTAAACTAGAGTGACTATCAGATACTCACTGATATTGGTGGGTTGGAAGTGGAGTTCACATAGATGAATTTGGGACATTTGTCTTCTCAGTCACCTAATATATTTGGTTGCTGAAGTAGGAAAGATGTAGAACAGTCAACTAGTACCCAACCTCCTGTCTTATGCTTTGGCCCCCTCTATAGCTTCTGCTTCACCAGATTCAGTGATATGATAGACATTCTCTATTGCTTAATAAAGGCAGAACATTCTATCTTTGGACTGTTTTTACTATTTAGAAGGTGCTTCCTGATATTAACTAAAATGTCTTAAAATTTTTTTTAAATGTTTATTTGTTTTTGAGAGAGTGAGACAAAGTGTGAGCAGGGGAGGGGCAGAGAGAGAGGAAGACACAGAATCTGAAGCAGCCTCTAGGCTGTGAGCTGTCAGCACAGAGCCTGTCATGGGGCTCCAACTCAAGAGCCATGAGATCACAACGTAAGCCAAAGTTGGATGCTTAACTGACTGAGGCACCCAGGCACCCCTAAAATATTCTTTTATAATCTTTGGTGCTATATTTATGACTTAGCATCATAGGGAATAAGCTTAATCAATTTTTTCACCTTAAGACCTCTTGAATCTTGGGAGCCAACTCAAGTTTGACAAAGTCTCTCTTCTACTACTCTTTCCTCTCAGCGTAACATTTCCATTTCAGTCAATGGTTCCCTATAAGAACTGATTTCATGTTTCTTTACCATCCTTGTCAAGTGCCTCCAAATATGTGCCCATATACTTCTTAAAGGGTAGCAGCCAGAATGCTGTGTGTACTCACAATATGCTGCAGCCGATGTGCAACAGTTCTACTAATGCAGCCTAAAATCAAATCCGCTGCTTTTGGGGGCCATATCACAATGTTCTCTCATATCAAACTTCCTATTGTCTAAAACTCTGATTTAAACTTTCTATTATATATGATCTCTCACAACCAGTCCTTCATGCTCTTTTAAAAATTTTGACTATACTTTTTAATGGGTCTTATATCTCTTCCACCTTCTGCCATCTCCAACTATGGCAGATCAACCTACTGTTTCTTCATCTAAATAATTGATAAAGTTGTTGAACATGAAATAACCAGGTCTCCAGAAAGAATCACCCCGGCTAATATCATGATTTCAGACTTCTATCCTCCTTAACTCTGAGGGAATAAATTTCTGTGAGAGAATAAAAGTCTGAAAGAAAGAAAGAAAGAAAGAAAGAAAGAAAGAAAGAAAGAAAGAAAGAGGAAGGAAGGAAGGAAGGAAGGAAGGACCAGGAAGTTTTTTATTGGAAATATTCTAGTATAGAAGTTCTTAACCTGGGACTCATGAACCAATAGAAGCTTGATGAATTTTATGCAAATGTGTGTGTATGTGTATTTTTTTTTCTGGGACAAAATGCCATAGCTTTCTATCATATTCCTAAACGTGTGCATAGTCCAAAGAAATTAGGGCATTGTATTCTATAATGGCATAGCAATACTCTGACTACACATTCATTCAATCACTTAAAATATCTATTTGAGTGGTTTCTAGCCAATGGTTCTCCATCTTGAACACACACATGGCATGAAGGACCTTGTTCAATGCTTTTGGATATGTATACTTTGCACATCACATATCTCTGATTTTCAAGGCTATTGGCCATGTCAGAGAATGAAATGAAGTTAGTTTAAGCTAATCATCATTTACCTTTTTAGTTGCTCATGAACAATGTTTTTAATAATCTATCATAGAATATTTCCCATGACTCAGGTAGTATTCAACAAATAGTTATTGAGTTCTTGCTCTGCACCAGGAACTATTCTAAACACTGGTGCTAAAACAACAAGAAGGACAGATAAGGTCTTTGCTTACATGGAGCTTATGTATAAGTGAGGGAGTCAGACAGTAAACAAACACACAAGTCAGATAATTTTAGGTAGTTCTGACTGCTCTGAAGAAAATAAGATAAGGACATTGGATAAAAAGTTACTGAAATGGGGGCAGGGCAATAACTAGGTGAGTTAGGAAAGGTCTCTCTAAGAGAAAGCTATCTTAGAACTAGTTGATAAGGATTTAGTTCACAAATATGTAGGGGAAAAATAGTCCAGGCAAAGATAAAAACAACGCAAAGGCCCTGGGGCAGAAAAGATGTTGAAGTATCCAAGGAACAGAAAGATGATCAATGTGTGAAGCATAGTGAACAATGGGGCAATAATAAGTGATTGAATTTAAGAGGGAGGCAACACAGTCTTGGAAATGGTGAAAAATGTAGACTTTGTTCTAACTGCAGTGAGGGTTGTAGGATGGCAATGATAAAGTGTGTATACTTTTTTCTAGGTGCAGTGAAGTTCATAGGAAGCAGCAGGGTTTCATGGTCTGAT
This sequence comes from Cryptoprocta ferox, assembly GCA_028646485.1. Classification (NCBI taxonomy): domain Eukaryota; kingdom Metazoa; phylum Chordata; class Mammalia; order Carnivora; family Eupleridae; genus Cryptoprocta; species Cryptoprocta ferox. The sequence continues at coordinate 271,865 of JAQQST010000096.1, read as the reverse complement.
TTACGTTATTCAAAGAGTCTAATTGTTGCATGTGGAGAATTAATTGTATAGAAGCAAGAGTAGAATGGAGACATTTTGCCTGTATTTAATTGTGGAATCTGCATTCTTTCTCATCTTGAGAGAGAGAGAGAGAGAAAGAAGAAGAAGAAGAAGAAGAAGAAGAAGAAGAAGAAGAAGAAGAAGAAGAAGAAGAAAGCAGTGCATTTTTGGCCGTCTTCCATGATTTCTTCTCTTCTCCATGATTGCTCAAAGATAATTAATATAGATTCACCAACTGTATACATTCTTGGATTTACTTCACATGTCCTGGGAGATTGAAAGGTAGGTTTATACACCTTAAACCATTTGTCCCATGTAAAGAGGCAGAAGGCAGTCTTTGAGTAACCCATGAAGACCAGTGGACAGTCTGCTGCACCAAAGAGTAGAAGGGTTGTAGGACAGTAATGGAAGCCAGGTTGCTCAGGGTTGGGTTCTCCTGAATTAGGCTGTCAGCCTGTCTCCAGATGAGGAATTCCATCCAGAAGCAGACCCAGTAGCCTGAATGTTGGCTGCACCTGATGGCCAAGAATAGCAATAATAGTCCCTGGGATGGTTCTTTATCTCCAAGGAACTTGAGTTGTTTGAAGAAGTAATGGGCCACCCAGGCATTGGTGTTGATGTTAATAGAGGCCATATTGAGCCTATTATTCATATTGTTGTATGTTCACAAAGTGATGGCGCCAAGGAAAAAGCAATTAAAGAAAATGGGATAATCTATTTTCCTGATGGCCTAAAGCAGAGCTGGTGCAGAAACAACTTGTCTCTTTCCATAGCACTCCTTTGCCTCAGAACACAGAGAACATGGAAGCCAGGGAGTGGGAAGTTAGTGCTCCAAGCTGTATCTCTACTGCCAGCCAAGTCTTCATCTGGGGTCAAAGGGGAAACTCTCATGGGAGGAGTAGAGGGCCCATGTCTCCACGTTGCCTTCTCTCCCCCTCTAGCCAGAATCTGTTGTGTTTTTCTTCTCCCAATTTATTATGATTGCATGTGTGTCTCTACTAACCCCCCAGGGGTTACAAGGCCCTCCCGGCTCCACTTTTTCTACCTTGGAACTGCACCAGATAAAACCAGTTCTCTTTGTTCAGTTTTTCAAAAAGAAAGAAAGAAAGAAAGAAAGAAAGAAAGAAAGAAAGAAAGAAAGAAAGAAAGAAAGAAAGAAAAAGAAAGAAAGAAAGAAAGAAAGAAAGAAAGAAAGAAAGAAAGAAAGACATTTAAAATGCTAGAACACTGGGTTTTGGTGCGCACGTGTGTGTTTTACAATCTTTTCAACCTTCCTAGGCTTAACTTTTTTCTTAGCAATGGTTGTGTTTTACACTTTTCAGCCTGAAAATAATTCTCTTTGACAAGGAAGACAGAAACAAAATAGGATTTAAAAGAGTCTACTTTCCTCATGTTATCCATCACCCTGGACAGCTCTCTGGTTTATGTAGGTACTCACTTCTATTTTTTTCTGCTACATCAGTATAATTTATAATTGTATCATTAGAATTGTCTTTTTGAGAGTTTCCTTGAACCATATCTTGAATTCCAGTATCCCATACTAGCTCTGCCATTTACCACCTGGGACAAAGTATTTAACCTCTCTGTGTCTGCTTACTCAGCCGTATAATGGAGGCAATAATATCTATCTCATGGAGCTGTTGTGAGGATTTAATGAGTTAAACATATAAAATGCTTTTAACAATGCCCAGCACAGCAAATGCTCAATAAATGCTAGCTGCTATTATTATTGTTGCTGTTATTATTATATTTGGGGCATGAGATTCAGGTTTCATATTTCCTTCTTATCACTTCACTATACCAGCCTTGCAATGTCTATTCTTTGATTCAATGTCAGACTTTCTTGACTTCTTTTTTCATTGTTCACTTTTTTGGCATCAACTCCCGTGGCAGCATTTCGGGGGAAGTTATGCAGACCCAGATCAGAGTCTTGGCTCTGCCATTTGCTAGCTCTGTAATGTTGGAATAATAGCAATTACTCTCTCCAATCTTCAGCTTCCTCTTTAGTAAAATGGGAATAATATTCTCTCTATTGGGGAGGGGGATATATGTAAAGCTAGTAAAGAGCATAGCCTGTAGTAAAAGTTCAATACTTTCACATCTGCTTCACTTTTCAGTGTTTTTACGCTGCCCCAACCTTGTTGTGCTATCTGTAGGGAAAATGAGAACTCTCCTTAGAGTATGATTCTCAAAACAGGATCTCTTCTCCAGTCTAGCCTTCTGGTCAGCAAGGCTGCCCCTCTCAAGTTCACAACCTTATCCCCATTTCCTGGCAATTCTTGGTACTTTGCTGCCCTTGAATACGATCAGTTATTTTGAATTACTTGATACTTGGCATTTTCCCATTTTAGTGCCATCGTGAGCTGAATTCAATTTGTAATTTTTCAGTGAACAAATATATATGCAGTGCACTTAAAAACATTTTTATTAATGTTTATTTACTTTTGAGAGAGAGAGAGATAGAGCACAAACAGGGAAGGGGCAGAGAGAGAGGGAGACACAGAATCCGAAGCAGGCTCCAGGCTGTGAGCTGTCAGCACAGAGCCCGATGCAGGAATTGAACCCATGAACTGTGAGATCATGACCTAAGCCAAAGCCAGATACTTAACTGACTGAGCCACCCATAAGAGACTCTTAAATACAGAGAACAAACTGAGGGTTGACTGGGGGGTGGGCGGAGAGGGGAAAATGGTGATGGGCACTGAGGAGGGCACTTGTTGGGATGAGCACTGGGTGATGTATGTAAGTGATGAATCACAGGAATCTACCCCTGAAACCAAGAGCACAGTGTATACACTCTGTTAGCTAACTTGACAATAAATTATATTAAAAAAAAGAAGAGACAAAAAAATATATAGATGCAGTGCAGACTTTTTCTACCTATGCCATTCAGTAGTGATGAATCCAATACCATCAGTCTCATCTATTTTTCCCCCTTACTTTAATTTGTCGTACATTAGCCTCAGTTTCCTCATTGGTAAAATGAGGATGATAATTGTACTTAACTCACAGGGTATTGGTGAAATGTAAATAAGATAATTCAGTTACAGTGCTTAACACAGTGCCTGACTCACACTAAGCACTGTATAAATGGTAGATATATAGGACATAGACATATATATATATATATATATATATATGAATACATAATAATGGATGTCTGAATCATATCGACATGGACCTGAATTCAATTCCCAATGCTGCTGCTGATCCCTTTTTTTTCTGATTATCATTGCACAATCTATTGCTCTTATATTCTGTCCACTCAATCCCTGGCCTCCCTGTCATATAACTGTCTTCATAACTACATGACTCAGATGGATAGGTAGCTATTTGCCTCTGCCCTGGGGTGGGGTAAGTCCCCTTAACTCTATGAAATAGGAAAATGTATTATCCCTCCTTTTACAGATGAGGAAAATTGAAACTCAGAGGCACGTCCTATGTTATTTGGCATATCTGCTGAATTGCAATCTCTCCTGATCAGCAGAGCTGAGCTTCTGTTTCAAGGTACCCAATTCCTACCAGTCCTGGGTCTCGGTTCTACATCCAAATGATATTATCATGAGGCTCTGATGCTCTGCCTGGCTGTGGCCAGTTCTTGCCAGTCTCTTCCCACAAAGCATCAAATCCTGTCCCTTAGACCCACCATTTGCTGGCTCCAGAGGTCTGTTCTGAATGAATCACTCACCCTAGGAGATGGCATTTCTCCCTTCCTGGCTTCAGGTATCCCGTGCTTGGAACTTCCAGCTGCTGCTATACCCCACAGGGGAGATTTACTATCTCGGCTAATGAGGCCAGTTGTAAGCAAGTATGAGGTGCCCCTACCCTGCCTTGGTGTCTGGTCTTCACACTCCCCTCGGGTCCATGCTGTTATGATCCCTTCAGGCCTTATGCCTGAACCCACAGGGAATGAAAAAAGAATATTTTCAGTCTGTATAGATGAATCTCCTTTAGATAAGGCCCTTCCTTGAGTCTTTGGAATTTCCCTCTACATTTCTGTACTTCTTAAGTCTATTAGGCAACATGGAAAAGCATTATATAACCCTCTTCAGTTTCTTGACAATGTGGAGACGCAAATTTGCCCAAATTAACGATAACTTTACAATGTCAGGATCCTCGCCCTGTGCATGATGCATCTTAACTTCAAAATTCTTCTGTAAATAAATTGATAAGTTAAAGCTAGAGCCATTTCCTTTTAGATTTGAACCTACCTAGGGTGGGAGTGGGAGCTTAAAAAACAAATTTTTATGGCCATTGTGATGATTAATCATATGCAATTTTATTTTTATAAAGGTCTTTTTGTAAGAACAAATGTTATTGTTCTGTGCTATAATTGTGGACTTTGTGATGAAAATGAGCTTACCTAGTGTGAAAGATACTGTCAGATGTTGACATTCCAGGAAGTCTCACTTTCGATATGCACATTTTGAAATAGAAAAGAATGCTGGTTTCCAGGGGGAAAAATGAGACAGAAAATCAATAGTGAAGAAAGAGTGAAGCCATCTTGCAGTCTTAGTATATGATGGAATGGAAGTAACTTCTAACTCTAAGGATTTCTGAGATGTCTTTTGCTATGGCAACTAACACCATAGAATTTATATAGTTGATGAAAGAGGAGAATAAACTTTTATGTTCTGATCTATTAAATTGATCTAGATTTTGTAGAGACATATATCAAGGGATCAGGATAGTGAGGTTCCCAGCTTCTTGACGGGCTTTATTTATGGTTTGAAGTTTATTTTGGTACTGAAAAGAGCTTACATTCAAAGAATGTGATATATATTTTTAAATCTCTAAATCTTAACGGAGACAAATTGCCTTAGTTTTGTGAAACCTTTCTCTTTGGAAGTTGGTAATTTATTGTGAAATGTTGGAACAAAGGTAATTAAAGGTGTAGAAGTGCATGATCAATCACTTAACAAGTGATTAAGTGGCTCTAATGTGCCCAGCCCCGTGCTTCCAATTGTGTTAAATGCAGTTTGCAATTTATTCAGGTGAGACAAGATTGAGAGTGGTGCCACTTTATGTCTCCTGTTCTATATTCTTGTGTACGTGTCTTCAAACTTTCTGCTCCAAGTTGAACCTAAAAGCAAGCGAATAAAGTCTCATCTGAAGGTGAGCCAGAAGTTTGCTGAATGCAAAATAACACAAGGCTTAGTGTCAGGACTTAAAAATTGTCAAGGAACACCAGTGACAGGAAAACTAATCAAGCCAGGGCTCAGACATCCTCCTAATTGTGTTCACACCCCAGTGGTAGTTTCTGTTACTGTCTTCTCAATCAGGAGAACAGAGTATCACGAGGGGAGGGAGGCTAGAGAGAGTCATGGGATTCAGGATAGTAGCATGCCTTCCTTCCTTTCTGAGAAGTCTTCTCATTCCTAATATCTGAAAGCCCCTCACATTTAAGGCTGAGCCTGGTTCCCTTTCTCTAAACTCTTGGTGGCATGAACACCACTCATTTTGAAACAGTTAGCAGGTCTCAACTGCTGCTTGTGTGGCTTTGTTCCCTCACAGTACTTGGCACACAGTAGACACGCAAATATTTTTTGATGGATACAATGGCTCATTTATAGTTATAGTGGAGAAAGAACCCAAGACTGGAGGTAAATTGGTAAACTGTCCCGACTGTTGAATTCACTCCCCTCTATGAGAAAAAGGTCTTTTGTATCTATTGTGTGTTATATTAAACATTGTGCATAGTTCATTGTCAACCATCAACACAGCACAGAAAATACAAAGAAGAAAGTATAAGTCACCTAAAATCCAGATATTTGTGAGGCCCACGGTCTCTGCATTTGTCAAATGGGATAATAATAGGGCTTACATGATATGGTAGGTTTGGGGGTAAAATAGGTCAGTGCTGGGCACAGAAAAAGTGCTTAATAAATGTTAGTCATAATCCTCATTACTATCATCACCATCATCATCAAAGTTAACAACCAAAGGAAGATGGAAAGAAATAAAATTTAGTGTCAGAGATGTTTTAACAGTAAAAAAAAGTGAGGCAGTGCCTGTTCCTTTGAGATTTCTAGGAAGGGAGAAAGAAGAACTATAGAAATAAACATGATATGTGAAGAGTAGATCAGGGAGAACATTTTAGGGGGATTTCACTTTAAGAAAATAGATCATTTTCGACAGCAAGAATGTAGGGAGTAGTAGGGGGGATTGAGGTTTGCATGAGAGAAGAGGGTCGAGTCCCCAAGGTCGCATTCAGCAATAAATTGTATGAGACTGGGTTTGTTGCTGTGGGGAATGAAACAAAAAAGGGCATTTTCCCTTTCCCCCGCTCTCTCAACTATCTAGAACACCGAAGATAAATTAAGAGAGCCTTGAGTGAAAATTCAGACTTCCAAAAGAAATAAAATGGTGTGTAGGGCAAACACTGCAGATAAACGTGTGGATGTCTGAGCTATGGCTTAATTTACAATTCTACTGTAATGGCTTTTTACTGCAGCAATTAGAAAAAATAATAAAGCAGGTTGTTTCGGATAAACAAAAGCTGAGTGATGATGGGGCTCTGACAGAAACAGAAGCGACTGATAAAAATTGAAATTCATCAAGCACTCCAGGGATACGGGGTAGCCAGTGTAGTCACAGGGGTAGGCTGTTCCCGGGCCTCTGAGAAGAGCATATTGCCAGGCAAAAAAAAAATTGCATATGGGCACGGTTTCCCAGGGTTAATGAGTGAGAAATAAAGATACGTTATTTTTGATATTTCTGTTTGTTTTGCTGAAAAAAGCAAACTCGTGGCTGGCAAAAACAAATCTAGAGAAGTGAATAAATTGGACATCGACTCTTGTGTAGGAAGATGGGGCTGGATAAACAGGGCTCTGGGCAAGAGCTTTTATGAATTCCAGCTTTGTGATAGGGAAGTCGATAGGTCTTCTGTGGTTATTTTACAGATACCTTTGGCTCATACCTCAGTTGGCTGGCTTGGTTGGAGATAAGGGCATTTTGGTGATTTGGACTTATTATTGTTTTATTTTTAAAATTTTTTTATGTTTATTTATTTTTTAGAGAAAGAGTATGAATGGGGGTGGGGCACAGAGAGAGGGAGACACAGAATCTGAAGCAGGCTCCAGGCTCTGAGCTGTCAGCACAGAGCCCTATGCGGGACTCGAACTCACAAACCGAACCGTGAGATTATGACCTGAGCCCAAGTCAGACACTTAACCGACTAAGCCCCCAGGTGCCCCTATTATTGTTTTAATTGACTTTGTTAACCCATTTATGCAGTAAAGCTTCCTGACCCATCGGTACCCTTGCGAGCATAATACTTTTCTGGTTTTATTCATGTGTGTGCAGTTGTATTAGTGCAAGTCAAGACTGTGTATTATTAAGAACTAGTAGTAATATAGTGTGATTTTTATTTTTAAAAGTTTTTATTTATTTATTTTGAGAGAAAGAAAGAGGGAGTGTGAGTGGGAGAGGGTCAGAGCGAGGGTGAGCGAGAGATAATCCCAAAACGGCTCCACACTGTCCACTCAGAGCCCGATGCAGGGCTTGAACCCACAAACAGTGACATCATGACCTGAGTTGAAGTCAAGAGTCCAAGGCTTATCCGACTGAGCCACCCAGGCACCTAGTAATATAGTATTATTTTTCAAATAGTGAATGATATAGCACTCTCCTACACTGGCTAAGCCAGACCCCTTGGTCTCCTTTCAGCTCCCTGAAAGTTATAAGGGTCATATATGCCTCAGGGCCTAAATACATGCTGGTCCTTCTGCTTGGACTACCCTGCCTCCTTCCCCTTCTCTTTGCTTACCTAAACTCCGTAATTAGCTTTTAAGTGCCAGTTAAATGGCACTGCATCAGGAAGTCTTCGCTGATATGTATGGCCTTGTAGCATTCTGAACTTATCTTTTGTAGCACTGAGTATGAGTGTAGTTATTTCTTAGTTATTAGTTTGATTCCATCTTTCCTACTAGACTGGCTTGAGAACTTATTGTCATTCGCCGCTTCCCCTCTTGGGTTCTAACCAATCGGATATGCACACAAAGAATGGAGACTAGTGGTCAGTAATCTAGAGGTACAGGGGAAATTGTTAGAAGACACAGATTGGTGGTCTAAGGCTAAACTGGGCTTCCTGTTCTCTTGCCCCCTAGGCCCTAGGGCTAAATTGATCAATCTACCCACCCTGGTGAGGAGCAGGAAAAGAGCAGAGTATGTTGGCAAAGCTGATTCCAAAGGTGGTAAGGTGCTGCCTGTCTTACTTATAGGTGAGGCAGACAGTGGAAAGGACAAAGCAAAGGCTCTTTCCTGCTTTTGGAAGCAAAGGAACCTCAGTCACTCAGATAACAAGGCTCAGTGAGTGATTGAATCCAACCAATCAGATTAGTCATTCCTCTTACTGTGGGAGAGCTGAATGTGTTAATAAAGAGAGAGGTTAGTGGAAGTGAGAGTTAGGGGTAGCAGAGGGAAGAAATATATCTGCATCTCCATCAGACTGTGGGCCAGGGATCTTGTCTGTCTTATTTACGCATTGTATCCCCTGCGCATTAAAGAACAATTCCAAAGTTTTAAAGCAATTAGCACATACTCTTAGCACAGTACCTGGCCCATTCATTATAAGCATTCAATATATATTTGTTGAATCATGAATCAGCCTTTACTGAATTTACTGACTCATGGGCAAATGGCCAACCAACCTTTGAAAAAGACACTGTTATTTAGAAGAAAATGCGAAGCAGGAAGTCTGGTTCTAGCCCAGGTTGTGATACTTAGTGTTTGACCTTGATCAAGGCACTTAGCATCCCCCTTGAATCTCAATGTTTCTTGTATAAAATATAAGGTTGTTGAACAAGCTTAATCATGACTGGTCCTATATAGCTCTAGATTCTGATTCTAATATGCAAAATTCAAATGCCCCTTGCTTTAACTAAGCAGAAAAAAAACCTTAGGGCAAAAAGTAAACTCTTCTTTTAAGAGTTATATAAATAAAAAGTTTCTATAGTCAATTAGAAATGCCAAGCTTTGAAGAATAAACTCTATTTAGAAATGTAAGAAAGCTACAGGTGAATCTGAAAGGAACCCAAGACAAATGCAAAAACAAGTTCTTAAAAAAGGGACAATTAGAAAGTGTTTTTAAATGTAATTTGCAAAACAGTTTAAATCTCAAGCTTTGATCATGACTCTTGAATACTGAAAACAAACTGAGAGCTGAAGGGGGAGGAGGAAAGGGGAAGGAAGGTGATGGTTATGGTGGAGGGCACTTGTGGGGAAGAGCACTGGGTGTTATATGGAAAGCAACTTGACAATAAACTATAAAAATATTAAAAAAAATAAAAAAATAAAAAAGTAGATACCATTAACAAGGAAAAAAATAAAATTTATTCCTAAATAATTTAAAAAAATAAAGCTCAAGCTTTTGCCGGGAACAATTTAGTAAATAAGGATAAATCTCTGTCAGTTATTACTCCCCCTTCGGTTAAACCACAGAGGTTAAAAGCAGTGAGCTCTAGAGGGTTATGGGGAAAGCTCTTGGTTATGAAGCTTCTGAATCTGCAACCCAGGTTTACAGTTAATGTATGTGACTCATCAATTTCTCAATTATGGCCCTTAATTAATATCTGGCCCTTTTTATTTTATATGAATGCTTCACTTACAATCACAGAGAGTGTGTATACTTAGGTTCTTGCCTTGATTTATCCTTAGTTACTAGCTATGACTTTCCAGTTATTGAGGCTTCCATTAACTAAGATGTCACTTGTCACGCAGGACTTTCCTGAAGTTCTGAATTCACATAAAAATATTTTGTCTTTATATATTTTTATTATTAAACATGTTCATTTGTAAGCCTGAATTAATGCATTTAGCAAAATATTTTAGATACTACTATATATTTCAGGCTTAATGGTAGACATAGGAAATACAACAATGAATAAGAAAATCTTTGGTTTTAAAGAGTTGGCAGTCTAATTGAGGATAAAGTCATTGCAGAAATATAATTTCACTAGAAAGAAAAACATTAAGTTCTTGAAGTTGACACATGTACAAGGTGCTATGAGAGTAGAGAGGAAGGATTGAATAATTCTTTCCGGGAGAGTCAAGTAAGCCTTCATGTGCAAAATGCCATTTGAATGGGTATTAAATAATGCATAGGGAGTGAGTATATTCCTCACGGAGAACAGCATGTACAGAGGAATGGAGTTAGTGAAAGGAATAATTTGTTCAGGAAACATGAGAATAGTTTCTTTATAAATTTTTTAAAGTTTATTATGAGAGAGACAGAGAGAGAGCAGGGGAGGGCAGAGAGAGAGAGAGAGAGAGAGAGAGAGAGAGAGATTGAGAGAGAGAGAATCCTAAGTAGGCTCTGCAATGTCAGCACAGAACCCGATGTGGGGCTCAAACCCGCGAACCGTGAGATCATGACCTGAGCTGAAAGCAAGAGTCAGATGCTTAACTGACTGAGCCATTCAGGTGCCCCAAAGAATAGTTTCTTTGATAGGGAAACATTTACAAAAAAATTACAGAAGATTGAAATCCTTCATATATAAAACTTTTATAATTCAATGAGAAAGGATGAACACCTCATCAGAAAAATGGACAAACATTAATACAAAATATTGGATGCTTACTATATTTACAAAACAGTAACAACAACATACTCCCTGCCCTCATGGAGCTTGCAATTTAGTGGGAGATGCAGATAAGTTAATAAATTCTAATTTAGTGTAATAAAATTATAATCAGAACACATAGGAGAGGTACCTAACTCATAGTTGGGGATCCAGTGATAACTTCCTAAGAAAGTAACATCTAGGTTTTCACCTAAGAAAGGTGAAAAATGGGTAGAATGTAGACAGACACAGATAGAGGTGGGCTGGAGTACAGGGGCCGATGGGTAGTCTAGTCATAGGGAACAACATACTTGACGGCCTGGAACCGAGAGAGAGCATGGTGTATTTGGGGGAAATGAAGACACTTAAGTGTGTCTGCAACACAGAGTACAAAGGAGAGAAGTCAGATGAGGCAAGTTTTGAAAACTATGTTAAGAAGTTTGGATTTTCTTGGGGTGCCTGGGTGGCTCAGTTGGTTGAGCATCCAACTTTGGCTTAGGTCATGATCTTGCTGTTCCTGGGTTCAAGCCCCGTGTCGGGTTCCGTGCTGACAGCTCAGAGCCTGGAGCCTGCTTTGGATTCTGTGTCTTCCTCTCTCTCTGCCTCTCCCCTGCTAATGCTCTGTCTGTCTCTGTCTCTCAAAAATAAATAAATGTTAAAAAAAATTAAAAAAAAGAAATTTGGATTTTCTTAAGGAAGCCATTGAAATGCTCTCTGTAGGGAAGCTATACTATAATTAAGTTTGGGCTTTAGCTAATCTGACTGACTGTAGTGGATTGGACTGTGAGTGGACAAGATGTCCATTTAAGAGGATTTTTCTGTAACCTAGAAGAAAGATGGTGGACCACATAAGGAGGGCATCAGTGGTAATAGAGAAAAGTGGATGGATTTGAAATTTGTTTAGAAGGTATAATTGGCAGAACTTGGTGATTGATATGATGTAGCAGGAGTAGTGGTAAAAAGAAGTGTGAATGGCTTTGGAAAGTAAGAGGATGAATAATGTTTTGGACATGTTGATTTGTAGCTGTCTAAAGGAAATGGAAGTTTCTGGAAGGCAGTTAGTTATATGGGTCTGGAACCCAGGTGGGAGGACCCATGGAGATAGAAGTTTGGGAATCATTAGTATATAGAAGGTAATCTGTCGTGAGTTCATCCAGAGACAGTTGAATACTGTAAGAAGAGAAGAGGGTTAGTACAGAACACTGAGATCGAACTCTGCCCTGTGCAAAGGAAGAAAAATCCTCAAGATAAGAAGGAATGGTTGAGAGGTAGGTAAGAGTAAAGCTAAGGTAGCGTTGTGTCATGGAAACTAAGGGCGGTTAGTGTTCGATAAAAAGGAAATGGTTAACTGTTCCAAATATTGCTGAAAGGTTGTATAAGATAGCGTTGAAGAGCATCCATTAGATTTAGTCACAAGGAGGTTGACGGTAATCTTGTGGAGAACAGTTTCAGGGGGGCGTTGCGGGAAGCATCTAAGGTGTCTGTCATTGGGTTGGGAAGTAAAGTAACAGGAATCAGACAAAACAACATTAACACGTCATCTACAAAACAAGAAATACAAAACGTCAGGAAACAAAGAAGTTCTATCTCATTAGTAATAAAAAAATACAAAATAAAATGATATACCTATTTTTAGCTAGTCAAGTTGGTGAAGATAGAATTTTCATGTACTGACATTCACCAGTTGATGGATGTGTCACTTGATACAATTTTCGAAGTTGATTAGGCAATATCAAAAGTTTTTAAAATGTGAATACCCTTTCAGGTCACAATTCTGTTTCCTCCTTGGCAGAAGGAGGAAAACATATTTCTCATCATGCCTTTTTATTCTTATATTCTCTACTGTCACCAAGTAATAGCTATTCGGAGTTGAGAATAGCAAGAGTATGGAAGGGGGAAATTTTTTCTTGTTCTGCATTTCTGTTGTTAATGCTGTTATTTTGTTTTTGCATAATGAAGTAAATGGTTTATTTGCGGAGTGCAGATTATCAGGAGTCCTATCTGCTGGAGGGACATGCTATCTCAGGCTTTTCAAAATACAGAGTAAGAGGGGCACCTGGCTGGCTCAGAAGAGCATGCGACTCTTGATCTCAAGGTCATGAGTTCAAGCCCCATGTTAGATGTGGAGCCTACTTAATTAAAAAATGAAAAAAAAATGAGAATAGAGGAAGAAGGATAAAAGTGATGCAGAGAGCCAGGCTGCACAAATAATTTTCTGCCACAATTTCTAAGGGACTAGGGATGTATTTCCTGGCAGTGGGAACAAAAAAAGAGAAAGGAGAGGGAATGGTCCTTGAGGGACTTTTTCTTCCAGTTACCCAAATGTCCCATAAGCAAGGAGTTAAACTAGTTAGCATGAAGTGTTTGTTGAAGTTAGCCTCACAAAATCAAAGCAAAAGCAAAAGATAAGTACCATTAGGGCAAGGATTTATGTCTGTTTCACGACTTCATTGTTACCCCCAGAAGAAAGCCTGGAAAACAGTAGGTGCTCAGTTAACGATGGCTTAAAGCGGAATGAAAATTGAAGGGGAAATTTTACAGCCTACAAAACAAGAGGAGCGAAGTGTGGTTTGTGGACAGTTTGCTGATGTTTGTTTTTTCATTGCTACTTTTATTGAACAACAAATGCACAATCTGGAGACACCTGATAGCAGTTGTTTCTTCGTTTTCTTCTTTTCTTCTTTTGGGATGGGATAGCATAATTAGAAATCAAAATGGCTGTGCAAATAGATGGTGATTTTCAACTAATGTCGGCATCTGTTGTGTGGAGAGGGGAGAAGGGGGAATACTATCCAGTCACAAAGCCATCTGATTCATTAGCTCCACTTTGAGGAGAGTCAATCACAATTACAGAGATGGGAGAAGTGAAAAAGTGTTCAACAAGTTGCAGAAGAATAAAGCTTCTTAAGGGTTTTTTTTCATAGCAAAATTGGATATAGAAACCCTTCAAGTGTACATGGAGGAAGTTGCAGTACTTTTTGGTTATCTCTTGGCTCTCACTGTTTTCTCCAATACCTCTGAGTTCTCTCTAAATAACAACAGAGCAGTGGAGGAGTTTCCATATGAAAGTTTTCACTGTTGTAAGGCCAAAGAGATGGGGACTTGATGTAATACGTGGAAATGAGCTTGTATGATTAACAGCAAAAAGAAAAAGCTATGCTGGCTTTTTTGACTCTGATAGCCAGCATTCTATAGTTGAAACTGTTGACTCCTTGAAAGGATTGTTTTAATTTTCTTGATGCAAGACTCTCGTGGTTTCCCACCTACATCTTTAAGCTTCTTTTTTTCTCTCTTGCATACAGGTTCATCTTATACTACCTGGCCAGTTTTACAACCTCTTCACTTCTCCAACTGTGCTTTTTCTTTTGGAGAGCTCCTCCATGCCCAACACTGGAATGATCACCTTATTCATATGACTTCAAATTTTATCTCTAGCAGAAATTATTCCTCTCGGTCCAGGCTCTTAGAGCTACCTACATGATGTATTTTCTTACTCTAAAGGCAGTCAAATTCACCATGTTTAAAAATAAAATTATAATTTAGCTCTCTAATCAATGGTCTACACCAAACATGCCACCCTCTGTTCTAGTATGCAAGCCAGGATCACCTCTCATACTTTTCTCTTCTTCTTTCCTTGCCATATCCAATCCATCACTAACTCTCTCCATTTCTTCTCCTAATATCTCTTAATTCTGTTTCTCTGGCTCTACCACCAGTAGTTCAGGGCAGGTAACTCTGGCTCACCTTCCAAACTTTCTAAGTCATCTTCCTGCATCCACCTTTGCCCCATTGAAATCCATTTTCTGAGGTGCAACCATTTCAAAATACACATATGAACATGAGATTATCCTTGTCACTGATCTTGAGAGAAGTGTAAAAGTTTTTTTATGACCTACAAAGCTTCAAATGATCTGAACCATTCTCATCTTCTTCAGTGTCCTCTCACCCTGGACTTGCTTTAGTTCTTTATTCCCCAATTTCACTGGCCTTCCTTTAATGCTTATTCTCTCTATGGCACAAGACCTTTGAACATGTTTTAGTCTTGGCTAGGAATGCATGTGCTTCATTTTCTCTGGTCAGCTCACACTCATCATTCAGATCTTAACTTATTTTTTCTTTTTAAGAAATACATTTATGACTTCCTCGACTTGATCAGCTCCCCCTGTAGTACATTCTCCTATTCCACTGTTGCATCTCTTTATTATGTTTATCAGATGGGTGTGTGGCTGGGGAGGGTGGGAGCTCCCACTCAGCCAGAGAGGTGGCAGGGTGGAAGGTGTTGCTATCCAGATGGACTGACAGGCTTTTGCTTTTCCTTTTTATCCTCACAAATTGTCTCTGGGAGTGAGTCTCCCCAACTTTGGGGAAGCACCTGGCTGTGACCTTTACTTATAATTCAACCTTATTTTGTACTTGCTGTTCTTTGACCATATTCTATACTTTTCCAAACAGATGTTCATTCTGGAAGGGAGAGCCACCTCTTCCTTTTCCATTTGTAAATACTTTCTCCATACAAACAATAATTAGCAGAATGTTTCAGTAGTGTTTACTACATGCAGGGTTACCTCTATTTTGCTATTTAATTCTCACAATAATCCTGTTCAGTACATTCTATCATGACGTCCATTTTACAGATGCAGAAAGTGCGGTTCTGAGAAGTTAAGTAACAGCATCAGTCACAAAGCTTGTACCTGTTAGGGTTGGAGTTTGTGCTGAGAAACCTGATAAATCTGGCTTCTGATGGTATATTCTACTTTGTGAAAAGATACTTCCTTCATGAAGCCTTTTATGATATGCTCAACAAGATGTGAACTCTTGCACATTTCTCTGCATTTTGTGTATGCTTCTTTATGGTGATTATCATATTCTATGCTTTATAATGAATTCAAATATTCCCATGAAGCAGATTATAAGGTCATTGAGGGCAAAGACTGTATCTACTCACAGTGTTCTCCTCTTGGATGACTTTGGGATAGACAGTCACTTAATTTCCAAGTTGGTCAACTTCTATAATGTAGGAAGTTTGGACCAACCAGTAGTTGCAAATTCAAATGAGCATAGGGTCAAGCATGTGACAGATGATTGAGATGGCCCATTTGGCTGTGATATACTGAAGAGCACGGCCCTATCTGAAGGGAGCAACAGCTCTTTGGTTCCTGCTGATTGTGATCACATTGGAATGTATGCCTTGTGTTGCCAGATCTTTTGATTTTTCAAGAGAAGTCAAGAATCTGGATTTTTATTTTTTTATTTTTTATTCTTTTAAAGATTTTATTTATTTATTTTTAAGTGGTTATTTATTTATTTTGAGGAAGAGAGAACAGGGCAGGGGCAGAGAGAGAGAGAGAGAGAGAGAGAGAGAGAGAGAATTCCAAACAAGCTTCGTGCTGTCAGCCCAGAGCCCAGTGCCGGGCTTGAACTCATGAACCACAAGAACATGACCTGAGCCAAAATGAAGAGTTGGATGCTTGACCAACTGAGCCATACCAGCACCCCAAGATTTTATTTTTAAGTAATTTCTACACCCAACATGGGGTTGAGCTCACAACCGCAAGATCATGCATGCTCTACTGACTGAGCCAGTAAAGCACCCCAGAAATCTAGATTTTTAGAAAAAGTATTATCTCTTGTTTTTTTTTAAAGTTGCAAAAATTAAAACATAGACTAGACCTATATGGGCTAGATATGGGCCAATGACTGGTAGATACTGTTTCTGTTCTTCCTTTGAGCTCTTATTTTATAAAAAAATGATTCTATGTAAATGAATATTCTAATACTATCAAATTTGTTCTAGAAATCACTGCTATTATGAGTAGTATCTTCTATAATGTTTGAGAGTGGGAAAAAAGAGGGAGAAAAAATATCAACCGCCAAGGTGTTAGTAATATTTTGGAAAAACCAACATATATTTTAAAAAACCAGTAATCTGAGAGCCCTGTGCTGTAACTATCTGTGTGTATATTTATAA
The DNA here is from genome assembly GCA_028646485.1 of Cryptoprocta ferox. Classification (NCBI taxonomy): domain Eukaryota; kingdom Metazoa; phylum Chordata; class Mammalia; order Carnivora; family Eupleridae; genus Cryptoprocta; species Cryptoprocta ferox. The sequence continues at coordinate 255,296 of JAQQST010000096.1, read as the reverse complement.
GCATAGATGTATATGTAATTTGCACACAGATAATAAAATATGCATATATTTATTTTATATACAGAATGTACAGATTTACATTACATTTTACATTTATGGAAATTTATATTTGAATTTACCAATATGTAGATTCATGTCAGAGATTTGAAAAAATAACAAAGGCTCAGATTCAATTTTAGCTGAAAAATGTTGAAAACTGGACAATGATCTTACTGCTTTGATAATCCAATTCCCTAAATCAGCCAGACCTTGGAAAATGAGCAGCTTCAACATGTTTTGGCCTGTAGTAGCATTTGAAATGACTGTTTAATCTGTTTTGGTCATGTCTTGTATGCTAAGAATATTTCTGAAAAGTCACACAAGGACTTGAATGAAATGCACTAGGTCTATCACCTCCAGTATATGCAAAAGTATAAACTCTCTTCAAGTTAAACTCAATTGCAAAGAGCTGAGTTTCTCAAGTCACCAGAGCCTTAAACTGAAAAACAGTCTTGATCAACATCTAAAAATAGATATAAAAAGCCCATCAGGAATGTGGCACAGAATGAAGTACTGTAGGATATTGAAGACAGGTAACATTTTCAAGGAACCAAAGTTTAGTCAGTCTTGAGCAAGAATGTAAATATTTGGCACTATTCTGTCAGCTTCTCAAGAAGATTGTAAGAATTTCCTTCCTGGATTGGCTTAACGAATAGGCTAGACATTAATCTAAGAGATGCTCATTTTCTTTCTAACTTGTTGGTGCTTTATGTTGCAATTTGCAGGGGGGGGCAGGAGTATTGTCTTAAAAGCAAATAACTTCAAATTTCCTTCTTTTGGAGTTTCTTCTAGGTTGCAGGTTGCATTTTTAGCACAAAAGTAAATAGAAATGGTTATATATTAGCCAGAAGAATGACTACAGGGAGAGAACATAATACAATCCATTGCCATTCTGTAGATTCAAGAATGTTGGAGCTGAACGAGACGTTAGCAGTTCCTTAGCAGTTGTCCTAACCCTCTTAAGGAGTTAGACTCGATATCTCCAAGACCCTTCATAGCTCATTTGTCAAAAGGAGCAGCTGAGGCCCAGGGTCAAAGTTTATATTTACTGTGAATCAATCTTCCCGGGGAAAGGGAGTCGACTATTAAAATACCAAAACACGTTTATCTGAACTCATGAAAAATTTGCAACAATTTATATGGCATTTCAAATAAATGGAGCAGTATTGGTCTAGTACTTGAGGTCCTGGAAATGAAATTTTCTAGCATATGTCTTTCTTTAATCTTAAACAAATTCTAACATGTCTTGGGTATCTTTGTAAAAAGAAGCGAACCAGTTAACCAAACGCACTTTGCTCTGTGCTTGGTTCATTGCAAGCATTCAGTATATATGTGCTCTATAGGCAGTGATACTCACCATAGATTTCTATTTAGTTTTTTATGTTTCTAATCTAGATGCTTCACTACTGGCACTGGAAGTAACTTTATGAGATTAAGAGTAAATTTTCTTTGACCTGAGCCTATAACTCTTCTTTGAGGCAGAAACTAATTGAACCATTCATTTTGATGGGTTTTTTTTAAATCCTGAAACTGCTGCAAAGGGATATTTGACTGCTATATAATTTTTCTAGATATATACAAAGAAAAAGTAATTATTTGCCTGGGATTTTATGTCTTATTTAAATTAAATAAATGCATAAAAAACATAAATAAAACCTCATTGAATGTTGGAATGTCAGGGAAGAGAATGAAATTCGTGTGTATTATTCTCATTGTTCAGCACAGCTTCAAATAGGAAACTGGTGCTATGAAGTTTTAATCTTTCCCTTTTCACATCACAACACTCATACATATGATTTAAAAAAAATTCAGTGGGGAAATTGTATGTACTTTAATATTAATTGTGACTAATTTAATAGTATTCCATATGAGCTATTTAAAAATTATGAACTTTCCTTTTTGTGTTCATCCTTCACATAACTGTTGGAATAATCTCTTACCAATAACTGTATTTTCATTATATTCTTCTCTTGCTCAAAATCCTGCCAAGAATGGCTATAGCTTTAGTGGTGTTAGTGGGAGCTGTAGAGACAGAAGTTCTGGGTCTGAGTCTCTACTTTTTGCTAGATATGTGTTTTTGGGAATGTGCTTTATTTCCTCTGAGGCTCAGTTTCTTTATAAACAAAGTAGGGAAATATATTAAACCTGACAATATTGTTGGGGCACCAGGGTGGCTCAGTTGATTAACCATCTGACTCTTGATGTCAGCTCAGGTTATGATCTCACAGTATGTGAGACTGAGCCCTGCATCTTGCAGAGCCTGGTTAAGATTCTCTCTCTTCCTCTCTCTCTGCCCCTCCCCTGTTTGTGCTCTCTACCTCTGTCTCAAAATAAATAAATGAATTTTATAAAAATGAACAATCCTGTTGTGAGGGATAAATGAGACAATTATAACTTTTTTAATGTTTATTTATTTTTTTTGAGAGAGAGAGAGAGAGAGAGAGAGAGAGAGAGAGAGAGAGAGAGAGATAATGAGCCGGGGGGGGGGGGCAGAGAAAGAGGGAGACACAGAATCAGAAGGAAGCTCCAGGTTCCAAGCTGTCAGCACAGAGCCTGATGTGGGGCTTGAACCCATGGACCATGAGATCATGATCTGTGCTGAAGTTGGATGCTTAGCCAACTGAGGCACCCAGGCACCCCTAAATGAGACAATTTTTAAAGCTCTTCCCTTTGCACCCAGCCTGAGTTAAGCCCTGGTATATACTAGGTATTCGATAACCACTGATTTAATTAATGTATAGATATCTAATGCTTAGAAGGTAACATGCAAATCCTTCAACCTACCATTCAAGACCTGACTCCTGTATTTATCCCAAACATAGCACTATTAGTTTGTCATGGCCTAGTTAGGATAGGTCCCTTTGTTTTGGCCACACTGATTTCCTTTCTGCCCTTATCCACTACTCAGCCTCTCAGTCCCATACTTACACTATTTCTATTATCCCACAAGAGAGTGCTTTTCACTCTTATATGCCACGATATTTCAATGACTTTGCTAATCTTGCACGAAACTCACCTTTTTATAGGAAACTGCCTAATTAACCCCATTATGACTTAGGTCTCACCATTATTCTGGTTCATCTTCTGAGTACTCATGTAATCTGTTTGCATAATTCTCTGCACCTGCAGGCATGTAGTTTTGCGTTATTCTTAAGTCATTTTCTGTATATTTAGCCCCCTGCCATCCATCTAGTTGCCAAGTTCTTGAGAGGCGTTGAGGAATGGATTTCCTAGTTTGTTCGTCACATCCGTTCCCATATTACCCTTGGTCTCTAGTCTCAAGAACAGAATTGAAAATTTTGCTGAATAAATGAATCAATAGCATTTAATGAAACTGCAATTTGCAGCTATGAAAAGCAAAACATCAAGTGGATGCAATTTCATGCTTATGATCTAAAGCAGCCAACTGGCTGTGCTAACAAGGAACAGATATTTATGATTATTGTTATATTTTATAAAATGAGGATGAAAGAGGATGCATCATTATGTGACGGCAATGGCAATGGTTAGCATAGCATATTACATTACAAAATGTTCTACTGTCACAGACTCAGTGTACAATTTAAAACAATGATATAGCTGTGTGACCTTGGGCATGTCAGTTAACCTCTCAGGTGTTCAGTTTCATCATTTGTAAAATATATGAGGGGTTGGATTATATTACCTGTCTGCTTTCAGTTCTATCATTTTATGGTTTTTATTTTATTTCGTATATTTCTTATGTTATTTTATTTTTTGAGAGAGAGAGAGGGAGGGAGAAGGAGACACTGCACAAGCAGGGGAGGAGCAGGGGGAAAGAGAGAATCCCAAGCAGGTTCCATGCTGTGAGCACAGAGCGCATCATTGGGCTCAATCCCACGACCATGAAGAATATGACCTTATCCGAAATCAAGAGTCAGACACTCAACCAACTGAGCCATCCAGGAGCCCCTCATTTTATGGTTTTTAGATCACATACTTCAACCCAAGTTGGTAGTGTGGCAATGCATATATAACGTGAATGCTGAGTATATGATATCTTAGTAGTAATCAACTGGTGCCCTTTGAGTGTCCCCAAGTATATATTAAATATATGTAGATTTTGTCTTGGGTAGATGACGTTTGTCATCTATTTCTTGAGAAATTAAATGGTTCTAGAGCTAAGATAAACAAGATTCAGTATTTTCTAGCAGGATAAGAATTGAGGGAAAGAGAACCAGAAGAGGTTTTAGTTCAAGAATAAATTGAGGCTTAGGTATAATAGGGCCAGCATTTGCTTTACCAAAAAGCAGAAGTATCTTTCCCCATTCTCTCTGTTCCCTTCATTCACTACACCCCAGAGAACCACCATCCCCAAAGAAGAATTTATGATTAACTATAATTCATGATTCAAAGTCATCATTAAAATTGGTATTCTCAGGCACAGAGATGGTTTTTTAAATAACATGTAGGGACATCTGGGTGGCTCAGTCAGTTAAGCATCTGACTCTTGATTTCGGCTCAGGTCATGATCTCACGGTTTGTGAGATGGAGCCCTACATCAGGCTCTGCCCTGACAGTGCAGGGCCTGCTTGGGATTCTCTCTCTCCCTCTCTCTCTGTCCCTCCCCACCTTCAAAATAAATAAATAAACATAAAAAATAAAAAGCATGTAAAAATTTCATTAACACAACAAAACTAGAAAGACATGTACATTTGTCCCAGCTAATATAAATCACTTGCAACCCTGACAGTGTCCTAGGTTAATGAGATTAAAGAACCAAAACAGACTTATGAGTAATTTATTCCCAAACACCAACCCCGCATCAAAAGACAGCCTATATTGATTTGCCTGTTTTCATAAAAACATTTGTTTCTAATGACTGAGTGAAAATTACTTCTTCAAAAACATTGTCTTCCCACCATCTCTGTTTTTTAAAGCAAGAAGTCTATGTAATTACAAGATAATGCTTTTCATGAAAATGAAAATCATTTCAATGAATAAATGAATATATGGAGAATATATATGGGACAAGAGAAAAACTTCCATAATTAGAACCAGTTTTTGAGAAAATGGAGTTTTGTCAGGCACCAATAACCTAACATGGCTTTTAGAGCTTGGCACTTTGTGTAGCATACTAAACATACAGTTCTTCAAGCTAAGATATGAATTATCTAAAATGGATTAGATTTATGTATCCATAATGCATAAAATAGCTACAGAAACATGTTTTTGTGCCCACATGAGATGATGCATGGAACCCAAAGGAAACAGAAGCAACCTGAGACATTTCTCCAAGGGTGTTTTATAGTGTCAAAGGGGCTATAAGCTTTCTACCAAAAAGACTGGGGAAAAAAGAATGAGTCACTATGAGGTCAAGAGTATGTATAGTGGAAGTGAAGCTGGAAGGGTAAAGGTTGTTGGATAGAAGTCAGAAAGTAGGATACTGGAGTTAAGGATTTCTGACATTCTGGTGATGGCAAGGTCTAGAGGGGCTTCCACGGGTGTGACTGGGTAAAGTAAAGTGGAGGTAAATATCACAGGTGCGGAGGTTAAGATCTATAAATGTAGGGCGCTGAGTGGCCTGACTGTCCATAAGGATCTTTACTGCCTGGATGAATAGTGAATACTTATTCTGTGGAACGTGTTGTGCAGATACAGCCATAAATGATGAAAACACCGTTCCTGACCTTATAGAACTTCTATTCTAGTAGAGAAGATACACAGTTTAAATGAATCATTACAATAAAGTATAAGGAATGTTACTTTTCAGAAACCAAAGAAATACATTTAGGCAAGGGGAGTCTATCCTCTCTAGTAGCTAATGATAATGGAATTTTCTTTAGCAAGCTTTCCCTTGCTCATTTTTTCTATCATGTTATGAGTAAGAAAGGCTTTCAGTTTATAAATGAAAGTAAAATAGACTCAGAGCAATTAGGTGATTTATCCAATGTTATACTCACTGGATGTGGTAGAGCTAGGATTCAAAACCAGATCTGTCATAGTTGTAGTTCTGCTATGGCTTATATGAGCCCTTCCTTCTGGCTGATTACAACAGAAAAATATGGAAAAATATAAAAACCACTATTTGAGAACTCTAAGAAGTTAGCAGAAGCAGTAAGATTTTGGAGAGGAGTCAAAACTTGGAGAAGTAACCTGCATGGGGGCAAGTTTCTGTTCTGCACCCCATCCATGCTGCTTTGTGCCTAGTGTGGGTGGGTCCCAGTCACATTGTGATGTGGTGGTGTTTGAAACTAAAACTCTGATAGAAAGCTCATGAACTTTCTGGCCCGAAGAACAAAGGATAGGAAAACCACAAGGCTGGATAGTGTGGGAGGAATCACAGTGGGTAGAAAGTTGGAGAAGGGGCCCCTTAATTTTGTAGAAGTCTCTGCCGGGCTCCTGAGCTGTGTATGCACACAGCTGGATGGATCCTAGTGAACACAGCTAAGGCTTGGAGAATTGGAGCTGAGATTAGGGTCATCCACACAAGTCTCAGATTAACCCTGAATGATAGCTATATGAGACAGATCCAAATAATCAGAGCAAATTCCTAGAGAAATAAAATAAGATTTAATATTGTACCAACTTTATTGAGGTGTACTTTACATATACAATTCATCTGTTTTATGTTTATAACTCAGTGATTTTTTTCAAGGAAATTAAGGACCATTTCTATCACCCCATTGAGATATCTTCTTTCTGTTTATAGTTAACCTCTGTTCTCAGCTCCAGCCCCTGGAAACCACTAATCTACATTTTGTCTCTGTACATTTGCATTTTCTGGACACTCATATGAATGGAATCATACAATATGTGGTCTTTTGCATCTGGCTTTTTTCACTTAACAAAATATTTTTGATGTCGATCCATATTATAGCATATACAAGTATTTTGTTCTTCTTTAAGGATGAAAAATATTCATTTTATGCCTATTCCACATTCTAAAGTAAGACTTGAACTGCCACCCATGTAAGGCAAGACAGAATTTATGGTCTAAACATAACAGGATAATTTCCGGTTAACACAGAAAAATCACCATTCTCAAAAAAATCCCAAAAGATTCAGGAACATGTCTAAACAACAAATAGTCAAAATATCTGAGAGACTATGTATACCAGACATATTAAGAGCCTGGAAAATATGACCAATCTTCAAGGAAAAAGGCAATCAGCAGATGCAAACCTTGAGAAAACTCAGATGTTGGAATTATCAAAGTATTTAAAACATCAATTATACCTATGATCCATGAATTTGAGGAAAAAACACTTGAAGTGCATGGATAGATATTTCAATAGAGAAATAAAAAGTACATAGGGTTGTCTGGGTGGTTCAGTTGATTAAGCATGGGACTCTTGATTTGGGTTCAGGTCATGATCTCAAGGTTTGTGGGTTTGAGCCCGGCATCCAGCTCTGTGCTGACAGTGCAAAGCCTGCTTGGGATTCTCTCTCTCTCTGCCCTGCCCCCATATACACTCTTGCACACACTCTCTCTCTCAAAATAAATAAATAAACTTTTTAAAAAAGTATATAAAAAAAGAACCAAATGGAAAATTTAGAATGAAAAAAATACAACATTTGAAGTGAAAACCTTCCTGCATGGACTCAGTAGTAGATTAGCGATGATAGAGTGTAGAACCAGTAACTAGAAAATAGGTCAATAAAAGAAATAAACTGTATGATTTCATTTATATGTGGAATCTAAAAACAGTTGAGTTCAGAACCAGAGAGTGGGATAGTGGTTACCAGGCACTGAAGGGTGAAGAAAATGAGGAGACTTTGATCAGAGGGTACAAACTTTCAGTAATAAGATGAATAAGTTCTGGGGATCTATTCTACATCATGGTGGCTATAGTTAATAATATTATATTGTATACTTGAAATTTGCTAACCAAGTAGATCTTAAGTGTTCTCACCACACTAAAAAAAAAAGGTAACTATGTAAAGTGATAGATGTGTTAATCCATGTAGTAATCAATGTGTATGTATATCAAACCATCATATTATACACCTTAAATATATACATTTTTTATTTGCCAATTATAACTCAATAAAGCTGGAAAAAAGGAAAACAGGTCAATAAATATTATCCAATCTGAGTAACACCAAAACAAAGAAGATTCGAAGGTTGAACAAAATGAACAGAGCTTCAGGGGCTTGTGAGACAATATCAAAAAGTCTAACATTCATATCATTGGAGTTCCAAAAAAAGGATAAGAGATTGGTGCAGAAAAAGATATTTTAAAGAATATTAGCTAAAAACTTCTCACATTTTCTGAAATATAAATCTACAAATTCAAGAAGCTTACTGAACCCAAATAGAACAGCTCAGAGAAAACCATGTCTGGCCATATCATAATCAAATTAATGAAAACCAAAGATAAATTTTTAAAAATCTTTGAAGCAATCCCAGACTTTAGCCTCTACTACAAAGCTGTCATCATCAAGACAGTACGGTATTGGCACAAAAACAGACACATAGACCAATGGAATAGAATAGAGAACGCAGAATTGGACCCACAAATGTATGGCCAACTAATCTTTGACAAAGCAGGAAAGAATATCCAATGGAATAAAGACAGTCTTTTTAACAAATGGTGCTGGGAGAACTGGACAGCAACATGCAGAAGAATGAAACTAGACCACTTTCTTACACCATACACAAAAATAACCTCAAAATGGATGAAGGACCTGAATATGAGACAGGAAACCATCAAAACCCTAGAGGAGAAAAGAGGAAACAACCTCTTTGACCTCAGCCACAGCAATTTTTTTACTCGACACTTCTCCAAAGGCAAGGGAATTAAAAGCAAAAATGAACTATTGGGACCTCATCAAGATAAAAAGCTTCTGCACGGCAAAGTAAACAATCAACAAAACTAAAAGGCAACTGATTGAATGGGAAAAGATAGTTGCAAATGACATATCAGATAAAGGGCTAGTATCCAAAATCTATAAAGAACTCACCAAACTCCATACCCGAAAAACAAATAACCCAGTGAAGAAATGGGCAGAAGACATGAATAAACACTTCTCCAGAGAAGACATTCAGATGGCCAACAGACACATGAAACGATGCTCAACATCACTCATCATCAGGGAAATACAAATCAAAACCACACTGAGATACCACCTCATGCCAGTCAGGGTGGCTAAAATGAACAAATCAGGAGATGCTGGTGAGGATGTGGAGTAATGAGAACCTTCCTGCACTGTAGGTGGGAATGCAAACTGGTACAACTGCTCTGGAAAACAGTGTGGAGGTTCTTCAAAAAATTAACAATAGAACTACCCTATAACCCAGCAATAACACTGCTAGGAATTTACCCAAGGGATACAGAAGTGCTGATGCATAGGGGCACATGTACCCCAATGTTTATAGCAGCACTTTCAACAATAGCCAAATTATGGAAAGAGCCTAAATGCCCATCAACTGATGAATAGATAAAAAAGATGTGGTTTATATAAACAATGGCATACTACCTGGCAATGAGAAAGAATGAAATCTGGCCATTTGCAGCAACATGGATGGAACTGGAGGGTATTATGCTACGTGAAATAAGTCAGACAGAGAAAGATAGATACCATATGTTTTCACACATACGTGGATCTTGAGGAACTTAATAGAAGACCATGGGGAAGTGGAAGGGATTAAAAAAAAGTTACAGGGGCACCTGGGTGGCTTAGTCGGTTGAGCGTCCGACTTCGGCTCAGGTCATGATCTCGCGGTTCGTGGATTTGAGCCCTGCATCAGGTTCTGTGCTGACAGCTCAGAGCCTGGAGTTTGTTTCAGATTCTGTGTCTCCCTCTCTCTCTGCCCCTCCCCTGCTCACGCTCTGTCTCTCTCTCAAGGATAAATAAACATTAAAAAAAAAAAAAACAAAATAAAGTGCATTTCTTATAGACAGCATGTAATTGGGTCTTGTTTTTATTATTTCAATTTCTGCCTTTTAATTTTTGTTTAGATTTTTAACATTCAGTGTAATGGTTGGCATGAATTTTATTTCAATATGACATTATTTGTTTCTTTTGTCCCCTCTATTTTTGTTCTGTTCTTACCCTTTTCCTGCTTTCTTTTGGATTAGCTGGATAGATTTTACTATTCTATTTCAATTCATATGTGGGCTTTTTCGCTGTTTTTCTTTGAATTATGTTTTGAATAATTTCAGTAGACATTATAATATATACACTTAACTTTCATAATCTATTTAAGTAGTATTTTACCACTTTATTTATTTTTTTAAAGTTTATTTTTGAGAGAGAGCGAGAGAGAGAGAGCGTGAGCGGGGGCAGTCAGAGAGAGAGGGAGACACAGAATCAGAAGCAGGCTCCAGGCTCCAAGCTGTCAGTACAGAGCCTGACGTGGGGCTCAAACCCACGAACTGTGAGATCATGACCTGAGCCAAAGTAGGACGCTTTACTGATTGAGCCTCCCAGGCGCCCCAGTATTTTACCACTTTAAACAAAATGCAGAAGCCATATAACCATATGGGTCCCTTTACTGTTTTATATTTTTCATATGTATATCATCTATCTATTGGAAACTCTACCAGACACTGTCACATCTTTGATTTCAACAGTAACACACATTTTAAAGAATTTAGGAGACAGTTTTTTATATTTATCCATAGATTTACTATCTTCAATGCTCTTCCTTCATTCCTGAAAATTCCAGTTTTTCCCTAATACACTTTTCGAAACTTCATCCTAGAGATCTTAGGTCGAAAGTAAAATGATGAAGCCCTCTCGCTGTGAAATAGCAGCAGCCAGAGCTGTGCAAATGTTGTCCATGGCAGCGGTATGCTGGGGACCTGGCCTAGACCTGGTGATGGAATCTGACCACGCCCTGGGCCCTTTGCAGCTGCACTTCTTGTCCTGTGCTTCCAATGGAGGTACTGTACTGACAATTGCTTGAGAAGAGTTTTCAGTTGTTGCTTCTGATACTTGACTGAGTGAAGGGTTTTCAGTTCACACCCAAAATGGCCACAAGTGTTACAAATTAACAGACAAAAGAATAATTGGATGCAGCGGTTTTCATGGAGACCATCTTGTCCTGACAATGATTATTGAAGCAAGACTAAAGATGTATAAGCATTCTTATAATAAGACCATGACTACCGAAACGATTGCCGCAACACTGTCTACAATCCTCTATTCAAGGTGCTTCTTTTCCCACTGTTGACAACATCACTGGCGGACAGGATGAAGAAGGGAAAGGACTTGTGTACAACTCTGACCCACTAGGGTGCTACCAGAGAGACTTCTTGAGGGCTGGAGACTCAGCAAGTGTCATGCTACAATCCCTGCTTGACAACCAGGTTGGTTTTAAGAACACACAGAATGTGTGGAGCATGTCTCACTGTCCTTGGGACAGAGCCAGTGGAGACGGACATGTACACTATTAATACACTCAGAATCTGCATTATGACCAAGGAGGGCGTCAGGGAGGAGACTGTTTCCCTGAGGAAGGGTCGAATGTGTGTGCTGTTATCATGAATCACTTCAAAACTGATTACTTTTATACCTTGGAACTATCAAACTAATTGGTTTTGTTAAAACATGAAACCTGTTTTTTTTTTAAGTAAAATGATAGAAAAGATATATAATGCCAATAAAAATGGAAAGAATGCTGTGGTGTGGCTATATTGATACCAAAGTAAACTTCAGAGCAATAAATATTATCAGGAATAAAGAAGGAATTAGATAATTATGAAAGAATCAGTTCACCAAGAAGACATAACAATTGTAAATGTATATTCATCTAACAACAGATCTTCAAAATACAGCTGATAGTAATAGAACTGAAAGAGGAAATAGGCAAACCCATAAATGTATATGGTAACTTCAGTACAGGTATCCCAGATGAATATGAATATAGAAAACCTAAACAAGATTATCACCAACTTGAATGCATCTTCTTATCAAGTGCACATGAAACATATTCTGGGCCACAAATATACCTTAAAATTGTACAAGGATAGAAGTCATACAAAGTATGTTTGCTGATCATAATGATGTTAAACTAGACAGAAATAACAGAGATATAAAACACATGGAAAACCACAAATATTTGGAAAACATTACTAAATAACCAATGAATTAAAGAGAAAAACTCAAGGGAAATTAGAACATATTTTGAATTAAATTAAATTTAAGTTGCAACATTTGTGAGATACATCTAATGTACTTGTTCAAGGGAAGTGTATATAGCACTAAATCATCTTTTAGAAAAAGGTTTCAAAGTGAGGATCTAAGCATCTACCTTAAGAAACTAGTAAAGGTGAGCAAATTAAATTCAAAGAAAATAGAAGGGAGGAAAAGAAAGATAAAAAAGCAGAATCACTGAAAGTGAAAACAAAAATAATTGAGAAAAATCAATGAAACTAAAAGTTATATCTTTGACATTTTCAGTAAAATTGATTAACTTGTAGTAACACTAACAAAAAAAAAAGCATGAAGACCCAGATTGCCAATATCAGGAATGAAAGAGGGGTATCACTACAGAACCTACAGGCATAAAAGGTTATTAAGGGAATACTAAAGACAATTGTATGTCTATAAATCTGAAAACTTAAATTGAACCAGTTCTTAAAAGACACAAACTACTAAAGCTCACTCAAAAGGAAATAAGTAACTAGATAGTTCTATATTTATTAAAGAATTTGAATTCATAATTAAATAAATTCCAAAAAGAAGATTCCAGGTCCAGATGGCTCCACTGGAGGATCCTGTCAATCATTTAAGAAAGGACTGGTACTAAATCTATACAATCTCTTACAGAAAGAAAAGGTCAATGTCACCTTAATATAAAAATCAGACAGGGGCACCTGGGTGGCTCTGTTGGTTGAGCGTCCAACTCTTGAATTGGGCTCAGGTCATGATCTCACCATTTGTGGGATTGATCCCGGCCTGCATTGGGCTTTGTGTTCTCTCTGCCCCTTCCCTGCTCATGCTCTTTCTCTCTCTCTCAAAGTAAATAAACATTAAAAAATCATACAAAAACTTTAAAGAAAATTAAGAGCCCCATATACATAATAAATATAGATTCAAAGTCCTGAATAAAATATTAGCAAATAAAGATCAATAGTATATGAAAATGATAATGTATCAGAACCAAATGAAGTTTACCTAGGAATATAAAAATGATTCATCACTGAAAATCAATCAATTTAATTTACCATAATAACAGATTAAAGAGGAAAAGCTATACTATCACATCAAAAAACACAGGAAGAAGAATTTGACAAAATTCAGCATCACTTCATGATATTAAGAATTATCCACAAATAAGGAATCAGAGTGGAACTTAACTTGATAGGGATATTTATTTAAAAAAAATACCTAAAAACAAAACAAGAAAAAATCCTTCAGGTGATAACATACTGAATGGTGAAAGACTGAATACTTTTTACCTAAGATCAGGAATCAGGAATGATGTCCACTTTAACCTCATATTTAACTTCATACTTGATGTCCTCTTGAATGAAATGAGGCAGGAAAAAGAAATAAAATGTATACAAATTGGAAAAGAAATAAACCTGTCTTTATTTGTCTTATCATGTTTTTCTAAATAGAACATACCAAGGGGGTGCCTGGGTGGCTCAGTGGGTTAAGTGTCCAACTCTTGATCTCAACTAAGGTCTTGATCTCAGGGTTGTGAGTTCAAGCCCTGCTTTGGGCTCCGTGACGGGTGTGAAGCCTACTTAAAAAAGAGAAAGAAACAAAAGGAAGAAAATACCAAGCAATCTACAAAAACAGCTCCTAAAACTCCATGAATGAGATTAGTGATGTATGATACAAGATCAGTATACAAAAATCAATTATATTTCCCAATGCTGACAATGAACAGTTGGAAGACAAAATTTTAAAGTCCATGCCATTCATAATAGTGCATATAGCATGAAATACTTATGTATAAATTTAACAAAATATACTTATCTGCTTGCTGAAAAATAGTAAACACTGATAAAAAGATTTGATATTATTACATTTCAGTTCTCTCTAAATTGATCTATAGATTCAATTCAATCACAATAAAATCATGGCGGGATATTTGTAGATATAGAAAAGCTGGCTCAGAAATGTATGTAGAAATGCAAAGGAACCTAAATAGACAAAACAACTTTGAAAAAGAAGAAAAAGTTGGAGGATTTACATGAGCTGATGTCAAGTCTTATTGTAAAGCTACAGAATCCAGATGTGGTGGTATTGGTAAGAGGATAAACACAGATTATTGGTACAGAACCTAAAGTATAGAAATAGACCCACACGAGATATGGACAATTTATTTTTTGTTACATCTACTTTATTTCTTTGTCATTTCATGCATTAAAAATTTTTTTAAGAGAGAGAGCGTGTGCATGCGCATGAGCGGGGGAGGGGTAGAGGGAGATGGACTGAGAATCTTAAGTAGCCTCCACATGCTGTCAGCACAGAGCCTGATGTGGAGCTGAGACAAAATCAAGAGTCAGGTGCTTAACCGGCTGAGCCCCCAAGGTGCCCCCCAAAATATTTGTATTGTGGTAAAAACGCATAACAATATTTACCATCTTAACCATGTCTAAGTATATAGTTCAGTAGAGTTAAGTATATGCATATTGTTGTACAGCTAATCTCCAGTACTTTTTCATCTTGCAAAACTGAAACTCTATACTCATTAAGCAACTGCTGATTTTCATCTCACTCCAGCCCCTGGAAACCACTCTTCTACTTTCTGTTTCTGTGAATTTGCCTCCTCCAGATACTCATATAAGTGGAATCATACAGTATATGTCTTTTTGTGACTGCCTTATTTTCGTAGCATAATGTCTTCAAGATTCATCCATGTTGTTGCATGTGTCAGGATTTCCTTACTTTTGGCAAATTGAATTTTGGCAATGTTCCAAAGTCAATTAAATGGGGAAAATAGTATTTTTAAAAATCATGGCTGAAAAATTGAACAGTATGCAAAAAGGAAAAAATGAATATATCCAGTGCCCACATCTTGGTTACTAATGCCACTCTCCAATGAAAAGAATGTAGGCTCTTGGAAAAATTACTGTAGGACAAGGGAAGAAATATATAATATGAGCTTGGAACATTTTGTACTGCCACAAAACGAGAAAACAAACAAGCAACTAAACAAGAAAAACCCGTTGGTAATGGGGATGTGTCAAAGAGACATGGGACCTAATTGAAAGAGGTCCCAGTGGCCAAAGCTGGAACAATTTAAGCAACAAGATAAATGAAATAGGGTCAGATTATAACGCATAGTATAAAATAAATATCCATGAGTCCATATTGTCATGAATGATCAATAATGAAGAGCCTAATGACCTACTGATTTTTTGATACTCAAAAGAACATTGGTGGATTCAAATTAATTGTGGTCAGTAAAATAAGCCAGACATCAAAGAGTACATACTTTATGATTCCATTTATATAAAATTCTAAAAAATGAAAACCAATCTATAGTGACAGAAAGTAGGTCAGTAGTTGCCTGGGAATGGAGGTGGAAAGGAGGATGAAATGCTGCATGAGTTATCTTAATTGTGTTGTGTTTTCATAGCTGTATACATATGTCAAAACTAATCAGATTTTATACTTCAGCTATGTGCATCTTATTTTATTTCAACTAGGTCTCAACAAAGTTTTAAAAATTACCTATTCGACCTTCAGTCTAGAGCTATTTTCTTTTCAAATGTTTATTTATTTATTTTGAGAGAGGGAGAGAAGGGGGGGAGAGAGAGCGAGAGAGAGAGAGAGAGGAGAGAGAGAGAAGGAGCAGGGGAGGGCCAGAGAGAGAGACGGAGAGAGAGAATCCCAAGCAGGTCCTGTGCTCAGTGCAGAGCCTGACCTGGGACTTGAACCATGAGATCATGACCTGAGCCAAAATCAAGAGTTGGATGCTCTAAGTACAAGACTGAGCCACCCAGGTGCCCTGAGAGTTCTTTTCATTACAGCATAATTGCATCTCTGGGTTCGATATGGAACCTCTGAGGATGGCGGACAGAGAGACAGAATCAGTATTTACGAAGTGATCTATTAGAGTTAGAGTCTCCCAGACCATGAAACAGTATTAGGTCAGATTTCAAATAATAGGTGGAACTACATGAAATTGCTTGTTTTATAGGACGAAAGTGGTTGAATATCAGAATTTCATATGTGGGTGTGTACAGAGAAAGAGCATAATATATGCATTGCGTTTCGACTTAGATGCAAATTCGTAGAGCGGAGAAATGTGACATCTGTGCATCGATTCAAGGAAGGATATTGGCTTCTCACTTTCAGTACAAGGCATGAAGTCTCAATAGAGCATTTGATATTTCTTCTTAAAATGGAAATAGCTTCAGACAATGTAGAAAATTTAAAGAAGTAAAAATCACCCAAGGAAAATCACTGTCAATTTGGTGTTCATTCTTTAGGATTTTTTCTATACATATGTAAACTCACATAGATTATAGCTTATTTTTTAAAATGGTATTGTGCTATAGATACCCATTTGATATGAATGAAACACGTGTATTTTTATTTTGTTTTGTTTTTCTTAGAAATCCTTTCAAGGAAATATATAAAAGAACATAATTTTGATTTTTAGCTTTCACATTGTTTTGTCATCATGTGGAGGAATTCTAATTATTTCTTTAAAAATCTATGTTGTTAACATTTTGGCAGCTTACAGTTGTACTACTCTGAAAAAGAGTCTAATGAATATTCTTGTAGCTACATCCTTGTACACATACACGAATATTTCTGCAGGATAAACTGTTAGGGGATGGTCAGTGGGTAAAACAGTCTTGAGACTTTAGATATAGAGTTGGCAGTTTGGTAAATCCTTCTTGCAACACTGCTTCTTTCGCTTTACGGATGCTATTATTCTCTTGCTTTTCCTTTTAACTCATTGGCTTTTCTTTTTAACCCATTTCCTTTTAATCATTGGTTAATCCATTAACGCTCCTGTTTCTTTTGCTGGATCCTTCCCTCTTCCTAATATCTAAATGCTCAGACCTTGGAGGTCTTCTTTATCTGCAATGGCTTTCTATATAATCTCACCTTGTCCCATGACTTCCAAATTTATATCTCCAGCCATGACCTTTCCCTGTATTCCAGACTCTCTTCTTGGATAGCTAATAGGCATTTGAAACTTAAATATTGTCTCAAATCAATATTTTTATTCCTACTCCACTTTTCAATCTGCTCTTCATTTATTATCCTCTCCACCGTCTGTTGCTTTAGCCAAAAACTGAGAAATTTCCTTAATTCTTCTTTCTCCCTTAATCGAAAACTATTGCAGCAACAAATTCATTCAGGTCTACCTTCAAAATATATCCCAAATCTGACAACCTCTCACCATCTCTGCCTCAACCATCATAGTCCCAGACACCATCATATGTCAGCTGAACTACTGCACCTTGCTCTTAAGTGCTGCCCCCCCTTGCCCCTCTACTCTATGCACCATAGAATGAGTGACCCTTTAAAAATGCAAACAAGGGGGTGCCTGGGTGGCTCAGTCAGTTAGGCATCTGACTGGGTTTCAGCTCAGGTCATGATCTCACAGTTCATGGGTTTGAGCCCCACATCGGGCTCTGTGCTGATGGTGCACAGCCTGGTTGGGATTCTCTCTCCCTCTCCCTTTCTCTACACCATCCCCGCTCACACTGTCTCTGTCTCTCTCAAAATAAATAAATAAACTTAAAATTTTTTTAATTAAAAAATGTGAACAAAGCTATGCTAGTGACGTTTCCAAATCTTCCAATGGCTTCCCAGTGCATCTTTTCAATTCATAGTTTTCTGTTCCATATGCACTGGGATCCTTGCCATCCCTTGAATGCCCCCTTTGCTCTTATGGTTACCTTTATTTTCTTAATTATTTCATTTTTTTCCATGTAAGTGTTACCTATTCAGGGAAGACCTCTCAACACCCAGTCTAAGATAGCACCTCCTGCTACACTTTTCCCGCTACCCTGCTTAATCTTTCTGTCATAACATTTATCAGTACCTGACACAACATACATTCATGTTTTTTATTTTGTCTCATAAGTATGTAAGCTCTACTGGGTGCAGAGCCTTTTTATTTTCTTGTTATACATAGCAGACATTCACTGAAAACATGAATTAATGAATAAATGAATTATTACAAAAGCTTGTAATAATTTCCATTTCTACCAACAGTATCTGAGAGAGTGTTTTCCCATACCCTTGCCAATAAGGAATATTTTGGATGTTTTTCATGTTTGCTGATCTGTGGCTTACAAAATAATATGTCAAAGTAAGAAACTAGGAAAAGATGGTCAGAATAGAGCTTTTTTTTTCTTTCTTAGTGGTATATAAAATAAAATAATGTGCATTTTAAAGGTGATAACATCTACAATTTGATGAAACATGGTATGCAGACTGCCTGTCAATTTGCCTTGCATTGTACATACAGAATAATTAGAGAACATAGTTCCTGTCTTTGAAAAGCTGACAAACTGAGTGATAAGTAAAATGTGCATAAAGATTTTGAATAATTGGGGATTAAATCAGGTAGTAATCCTTTTACCATCATTAGTTTGATTAGTAGTTTTCTGGTTCTGCTTGGTGGGTCTACCCCAGGGGTCTTCAGACAGTGGGTAAGGAATGGACAGCCAGCTGAGCTCATATTCTATATTATATGGAGTAGCTCTTGTTTTAGTTATATTACATTTTGGATTTCCTTGGTCTTGCCATTATTTCACTGAAGGAAGAGTGCCATTGATTAGAAAGAAACACAAATATTTGAAATCTATTGTTTTAAGTGTTTAAAGAAGGGCCAAATAGGTATGTGCTAGAATTGTAAAAGAAGGCTTGAATTGAATAGAGGGAAATTAAAGAATATTTATTTCTATTTTTATAGTCTTTTACAGTCTTCCAAATGCATTTATATATATTATCTCATTTAAGCTTTATCACATCCCCATGAGTTAGGCACGTCAGCTAACTATGCTCTATCCTCAAAAGGGGAAAACAAAACTCTGTGAGTTGTTTAAGATTACATGGCAGTTAATCTAATCTATAGCAGAGCCAGAATTCACAAATCAGAAATCAAGGTATTCTGATTCCAAGAGAACAGCATTAGTAAAATGTAGGCTCTTTAATGAGTAAGAAAACTTAATTTCTCTTTAAGACTTTGATTCTTTTATAATATTTTTATTTAAAAGTTTTCCTCTTAACCATATTTATCTGAAGTTCAGATCTACTCCTCATATCACATTGTTTCTACATATAGGATTTCTAGCTCAGTTTTGTCCTCTCTAATGCCCTGAAAAAAGAATACTGGAGTCTTTTTGTTATATATGTGATTGGGTTGATTTTTTAAAAATGTTTATTTTATTTTGAGAGAGAGAGAGAGCAGGGAAGGGGCAGAAGGACAGGGAGAGAATCCCAAGCAGGCTCCGTGCTGTCATCGCAGAGCCCAACACAGGGCTCGATCCCACGAACAGTGAGATCATGACCTGAACCGAAATCAAGAGTCCGATGCTTAACTGAGCCACCCAGGCACCCCGAGTTGATTTTTTCCCCCAAAATGTAGTCATTAGTAGATGCTTCTATGAGATTGCAGAAGAAGGAGAAGGAGAAGGCTTTTAATGGTCTTTTATTCCAGAATCATAGGGTAACTAATGAGGAGACCGGATTTAGCTGACTGAATCTGGCAGTGTAACAATTATTGGTGTGCCAGACATAATTACTTGGTGTCAGACACATTACCCAAGTCATTTCATTTGATTCCTTACAACCTTATTTAATGAGGTGATTGATAGATCATGAGTTGATTCCTCTCAGTACCACCATCCCCTTCCTCCCTAAAGACATTCCATAGGAGATCATGGTTTTTTTGTTTTTTGTTTTTGTTTTGTAACTGGCATTCAATTTTCAGAGACATTTGCATTCTTTGACATTACACTTTAGCTTTTTACTATTATTTAGCTTTTTTACTATTATTTAACCTTTAAATTAGACTGGAATAGCTAAGATTTAAAGAACCTACATCCAACAAGTAAAATAAAGAAATGATAAATTTCTACTTCCTGTAGAGTACAGTTTTTGAAGGAGTGAAATAAAGATTAATCTACTCCAAAAAGCAAGTTCTTTTTTAAAAATTTTTTTTTACATTTATTTATCATTGAGAGACAGAGAGAGACAGAGCGTGAATTGGGGAGGGGCAGAGAGAGAAGGAGACACAGAATCTGAAGCAGGCTCCAGGCTCTGAGCTGTCAGCACAGAGCCCGTCGCAGGGCCCAAACCTGAGAACCACGAGATCATAACCTGAGCCTAAGTCGGTCGCTCAGCCAACTGAGCCTCCCAGGCGCCCCCAAAAAGCAAGTTCTTAGGGATGAAAAGAAGACCTCAGGCTTGAAGCTCACTCTCACTGGTGCAAGAATGAGACTTTTCAGGCTTCTCAGGAGTCTGCTTCCCTGGGCAACATGGAGTTAGACAGATTTCACACGGGATCTGCCTGGAATTCTTCCTCGTTCACCAATCCCCACACCTGAGACTGCTTTAACTTGCCTCAAATTCTGAGACCAGGGGCACCTGGCTGGCCCAGGCAGTAGGGCATGTGACTCTTGATCTCAGGGTCATGAGTTCGAGCCTCATTCTGTGCATTGAGCCTACTTAACAAAAATTCTAAAACTAATTCTGCTTTTACACTAGAGAACTGGAAGGAAAATAATGACATCTGTTGAGCACTTCCTTTGTGCCAGACACATTATCTGAATCATTTCATTCAATTCTTCACAATGACACAAATTATTGCCAACTGACAACAGAGAAGACAATACATACACTCAATAAATATTTGTTGACTGAACAAACAGGCAACATAGTTCCTTATGTTCCCATTTTATGGTTGAAGAAATTGATACTCAGATAGGTTAAATATATAGCCCAAGGTGGTAAATTTCTTCTTCCCTTCCTCCTTTGCTTCCTCTTTTTCTTTTCAACAGCTATACATGTTTGGCATTAAAAGCCTAAATATTATCAAAGTATAAAGATTTAAAGGAAAGTCTCTTTCTCCACCTCTTCCCTGCTTTGCTATCTAGAGATACTCCTATAAACAAATCTCACAAATGCTGCCATGATTCCTGGTTGGACCTTATAACTCCTAGATTCATATAACTGGGCTTTGTCTTCAAGTTTTTTTTAATGTTTATTTATTTTTGAGAGACAGAGAGGAACAGAGTGTAAGTGGGGGAGGGGCAGAGAGAGAGGGAGACACAGAATCCGAAGCAGGCTCCAGGCTCTGAGCTGTCAGCACAGAGCCCCCCCCCCCCCACTTTGAGGGAGTTGAGATCACAGACCATGGGATCATGACCTGAGCCCAAGTCAGACGCTTAACTGACTGAGCCACCCAGGCACCCCTAACTGGGTTTTGTCTTGATCTCTGGTTGCAAGCTCTCATCTTGTACCCCCCAATTTTGCAACTGAGTGCTTTTACTATTGTACTGTCATGCTTTTATTTCTGCCGTCATCAGCAAGGGTATATTGGCATTGTTTATAATACAGGTATTACTCTAGCTGAGTTTACCAAAACTAAAGCTTTTCTAGTTAGGTTGCCACTATACACTTGGGGGATGTGACAGACAGTTAAAATGTACTATACAGCAACTGCTTTATGACTGTGGTAGCAACTGAAAGAGTAAACATGGCAGCGCTATGCACTAAAACTGATAAATGGATTATAAAGAAAAGCAGTGCACAAAGAACTTGTAACTGCTTGTTGCTGCTCTCTGATTTGATGTGGTGCTGGTGATAGAACCTCAGTCTTTCTGGAGGCAATCTGGGTTGTTGCAGAAAAAGCTAAAACTATCGTAATAGATCTTTAGTTTATCATCACATTTCTTCTTTCATTGTGTCTTGCAGTAGTTTATCTTTAGTAAGGGATCTTTAGCAATTCCATTTCCAGCAGATTGTTCCCCAACATGTTCTTTATTTAGCCCATCTCACTGTTTCTTCAATAAGTCAATTTTAAGAATCAGCTATCATTACTCTCTGACCGCAATAATATTTCTTTCCTTATCCTTACTCCTTTATCCCTACTGATTTTTTTCTTTTGCTCCCATCCCACCAATAACCTCCAGTCTCTTAAGGTCTTCAGATGAATTTTTCATTTAGATATTATTATCATTATTTGCTTGCCTACCCATCCTGTGACCCTTGATCAACTATTTTAACATATCTCCTCACTAATGCAAATAATCCCTTATTTCTTTGATCTTTTCTTAAGTTTATAAGACCCATTCTTTTTTTTTAAGTTTATTTATTTTGGAGGAGAGAGAGGACGAGCAGGGGAAGGGCAGAGAGAAAGGGCAAGAGAGAGAATCCTAAGCAGGCTCTGCACTGTCAGCACAGAGAAGGACGTGGGGCTCGAACCCACAAACCATGAGATCATGATCTGAGCCAAAATGAAGAGTCGGGCACTGAACTGACTGAGCCACTCAGGTGCCCCTATAAACCCATTCTTAACCCAGGAAAGAAACTTCTTGTTATTCTGTTCCTCTGATTTTACTCCTAGACTTTCATATCTTTTTTAAATTTCTTTAATGTTTATTCATTTTTGAGACAGAGAGAGAGACAGAGGGGAAGAGAGAGAGAGAGAGAGAGAGAGAGAACGAGTGGGGGAGGGGCAGGGAGAAGGAGACACAGAATCCGAAGTGGGCTCCAGGCTCTGAGCTGTCAGCACAGAGCCCGACGTGGGGCTCGAACCCACGGACCCTGAGATCACGACCTGAGCCGAAGTCAGATGCTTAGCCGACTGAGCCACCCAGGTGCCCCTCCTAGACCTTGATATCTGAGGAAAGTCACAAAATCCTGATGGTCGACCAAGTTCATAATAAATGTGGGCTCCTGAAATTCAGCGGGATTCAGTACTTTAGTTGCTAATTCTCTTATCGTTTCTTGACATTTTCTGATCATTCCCTCTAGTAGATGCCCAAACTTTATATAGGCCCTACTATCTTAGCTCTAAATATGCTTACTACTTAATTCCTTGGGTAAGATTGAGGCCATTTGATATGGCTCCCTGTCCTTTCTTCATTTCCTTCTAAGTAGGTTCTTATTGCCAAATCCTCCTCTTCGCCAGTATCTTATCATTTAACATCCTGTCTTTGTCCTGTAAGGGACACTTGGTCAAAGCCGGTACCTCTTGTTCTCATCCTTCCCACACTCCTCTGCACCTTGCTGCATAGTGATTGCCTCTCTACAATGTTGATCTCTCTTTTCTTCCCACAAATAAGATCGGCTTCCCCCAGAATCCTCCACAATCTTCCTTGAAACCGGATATCTCCCCAAACTGCCATTTCATTTCCCTCCCACACTATTTACTGCCAGTATTTCTAAAAGAATAGGCTGTACTTGCAGTTTTTATTCCTTACTGCTTCTTTATACTCCTTAAAAATCTGGTTTCTATTCTTGCAACTGTACAGAAATTCTTTCCGCCAAATTCTGATGTTCTGATAATAGTTTCATATAATGACTTTCCTGTCTCAGCCTCTTGGTCATACTCTAAGACATATGACTCCTTAAGGCATATGTACTTAAAGTATAAGTACATATGTTGACGACCGTATCCTTCTTCAAATTTGTTTCTGTTTCTGTGGAGGAACTTCTCTGTCATGAATTTCCTCTTACCTGTAGGTGTCCTTTACATTAACTTCTGTTATACATTGTAAACTTTTGCATGGAAAATTGAAAGCATTTATTTATAGAAAGACCTGTACTTAATTGTTTATGGGGACTTATTCACAATTGTCAAAACCTAGATTCAACACAAGAGATGAATGGATAAACAAATTATGGTACATTCACAAAATGGAAAACTACTCAGGAATAAAAATAAACAAACTACCGAGACACATAATGTGGGTAATTCTCAAATGTATTATGCTAAGGGAAAGAAGCCAGACACTGAAGAATGCATACTGTCAAGTTCAATTTGTATGACATTCAAGAAAAGGCAAAAAACTACAGTGACAGAAAGCAGATTAGTGGTTGCCAGCTTGGTATGAGGTTAGGGTAGGATATTGAGTGTCAAGGTCCAAAAGGGAAGGCTCTGGAGTGATGGAAATGTTCTACATAATGATTGTGATGGTGGTTGTTATACAAGTGGATACATTTGTTATTGACATTTTAGAATTTTATCGTATATAAATGATACCTCAATAAAGTTGACGAAAAGTTAAAAAATAAAACTCTAGAACTAGTGCAGTGATTTTTATATCCTCCTATATTCCCCAAAGAAATCAGTTGTTCTTTTTTAATGATCATTCTCTTTTTGAAAATATTTTGTTATTTGCCTCAATAGATTATAAACTTATTTGGGAGATCTACCACTGAATCCAATATTGTTAGTTCCAGTTAGTTACATAGAATGTACTTTGCAAGTACTTGGTTTGTCGATGCAGTTTTTTTAAGGAGAAATTCAGACTTGAGAAGCAATATAGTGTAATATTTAAAACACTTATTATTAGAGAAACAAGGTTAAATCATGGCTTTGCAGCATAGCTGTTAGGGTTTGGGCAAATTTCTTTTTCTGTGTGTGCTTCTCTTTTGTTTCTTCTGTAGGAGAGGGAAAAGGCTAGTAATTATTTCATAAGTTTATTGTAAGAATTAAAAGTGATAATGCTTATAAATAATTGGCATGAGAAAAAATGCAAAAAGCACTAGAGAGAATAAAATTTATTTTATCTTTTTTAAAAGTTTAAAAAAACTTTTTAGCATATATTTATTTTTGAGAGACAGAGAGAGACAGAGCATGAGCAGGGGAGAGGCAGAGAGAGAGGGATACACAGAATCCGAAGCAGGCTCTAGGCTCTAATCTGTCAGCACAGAGCCTGATGCAGGGCTAGAACTCATGAACCGTGAGATCATGACCTGAGCCAAATTTGAACACTTAACCGACTGAGCCACCCAGGCGCCCTATTTTATCCTTTTAAGGGAACTTATTCACTAATTTTTGCATGTATAGTGGGTTTATTCCTTAATAAAAGTATAATCACCATCCCCAATTAGGACTCCATATTTCTGTAGACAACCTTTGATGCTGGAAATAATTGCCAATATATTTTCTCTCTATCATATCCTCCCATATTACCTAGTTTTCTTCCTTTACCATCTTCACTCCTTTGCAGCTATCTTCTGTGATATTATCATTACATTTTAGATATGGGATTTTAAGACAAATCCTCAAGAAGCTATTTATTTTATTTCCATTGCTTTGTTTGCAGTTGAAGTGCATTGGTTAATGACTTATTTAATGGATAGATCAATTGCCAGGTAATTATTCTTTAAATATGATAAGTAGGGATGCCTGGGTAGCTGGTTCAGTCAGATGAGCATCAGACTCTTGACTTCAGCTCAGGCCATGATCTCACGGTTCAGTTTGTGGGACCGAGGCTAGGATTCTCTCTCCCGCTCTCTCTCTGCTCCTCCCCTGCTCATGCTCTCTCTCTCTCTGTCTCTCTCTCTCAAAATAAATGAATAAATCAAAATTAATTAAAGGTAAAAATAAATATAAATAATTTATTAAAAAGCTAAGTAGACCATTAAACACTGACAAGTATTATTAATATCTCTGCCTTTTTTTTCTATCAGGCTACTTTATTCTTCATCCATCAAGGCAACTGAGAATGTTTGAGTTTGCATCTGATTTAAGACTCATTTCTGTTATTTAACCTATCTGGCAGCCCCCTACTAAAGCAATTTTAGATTGATAACAGACTAAAATTTAAACAAATTATAGAATTTTCTTTTTTTAAAAAAATGTTTATTTTTGAGAGAAAGAGAAAGGACATGTGGGCGGGGAAGGGGCAGACAGAGAAGGAGACAGAGGATCTGAAGCCGGCTCTGTGCTGAGAGTGGAGAACACAAAGTGGGGCTCAAACTCATGAGCTATGAGATCACGACCTGAGCCCAGATCAAGACTCAGACATTTGATCAACCAACTGAGCCACCCAGGCACCCCAAATCATACAATTTTCTAGCTATAAGGCATATAAGTCATTATTCACTGCAAGTCCCTCATTACTTGCTGAGGAAACTGAGGCCAAAAGGGACTAAGTGTCTTGCCTAAGGACATACAGTTAATTAGTGACAGAACTCCATTTTAAATCCATTCTTAACCATTCTTAACCCGGTGGCTCCCTATTAAAACAAGTTGGCATCTTTATGAACATGATTACTTTAGTAAATTTTAGCCACTAGAAAATTTTATTGAACATAGATTTTATTTTGCTTGGGAATTTGTAGAATAGCTTTATCAACTCACGCTGACTCTCATAGAGTAAGAGTCAGATGTAATATAATTATATAATTTCCCCAATAATGCCATGATTCCTCTGCTCTAACCTTTTTTGTTGATCTGTATAAAATGTACCTGTCTCTTCTTTTTTTTTTTTTTTTTTGAGATGGCATTAGCTTTATAAACTCAGATTGCTTGCCTACTGCCTGGGTTTTGAAATTTACCCTTTAAATTTTGTTCTTTCCATTTTCTATTTCTCCAGACTCTGTTTCTACTTGCCTTCTTTAATCTGTCACTTTGAGGTTTTGATTTAGATGCCAACAAATTACGACTCATGAAGTGAACTTGGAGATCCTCTGTCACACTCCATTCCTAGGGAAGTGAAGTTGCTTAAGGTCATATAGATAATAGTAAATAGGGGATCAGAACTCAGGTTTTATGGCTGTAAACACTGTGTCCTTTAGAATACTACAGGATTAAGTTTCTTCATATCATTTTGAGTTCTTCTAGAATACACATACACTTGTATATACAAAATGTACGACATTAACTCAGTGTATCTCTGCCTTTTTTGTTCTATCAGGCTACTTTATTCTTCATCCGTGAAGGCAACTGAGAATGTTTGAGTTTGTATCTGATTTAAGACTCATTTCTGTTATGTAACCTATCTGGCAGCCCCCTACTAAAGCAATCTTTAAAGTTTCCAGTTCCTTTGATTAATTTGGATCAGAGGGTCAGGAAACTACAGCCTGTGGGTCAAATCTGGCTCACCACTTATTTTTGTAAATAAAGTCTCTTTGGAACAAAGCTGTGCCCACTCGTTCGTGAATTGTTTGTGGTTGCTTTCACATTGCAGTGGCAGAGTTGTATACTTGTGACAGAGACCATAAGACCCACAGAACCTAAAATATTTACTCTCCTGCCTTTTAGAGAAAAAGTTTGTAGATTTCCCTGGTCTAGATTATGATCAAATTTTGGAAGTGATCATGAGCTTTGGAAAAGAATGTGTATCCCCTCTTTAGGGATATTTTATTAGATACATACATAAAAATTCACATTCATAAAACATATTTTCAAATTTTCTCCAGTATTATGTTTTTTCTACTTTCCTCTATCAAAGATTGAGTGGTATGATACATCAATCTCTTCCTGCAATTATGCTTTCTCAATTTCTTTTTGAATTTATTTTTTAATTTTTTAAAAATGTTTATTTATTTTTGAGAGAGAGAGAGAGAGAGAGAGAGAGACAGAGCACAAGTAAGGGAGGGGCAGAAAGAGAGGGAGACACAGAATCCAAAGCAGGCTCCAGGCTCTGAGCTGTCAGCACAGAACCTGACACAGGGCTCAAACCCACAAGCTGTGAGATCATGACCTGAACTGAAGTCAGATGCTTAACCAACTGAGCCACCCAGGAGCCTCTCTTTTTGAATTTATAACTGATTTTGCTTATATGTATATGCAGTGGTAGAGATACTATGCTATTTTGTAATGGTTCACTAGTGTTATATCCTCTTTGTAAATTATATACATTTTCATCAAGACAAATTATCTTCTGTATCAAATCATGCTCCTTTTCCTTGAATTCTACTTTGGTATTATTACCAATTCTCCTGATTTGTTTTTATTTCTATCTGCTTAATTTTTTGTTCTTTTATCTGATGTTTTTATATCCTTGGGAAACAGACATATGAGATGGTAGTCCAGTACATCTAAGATGTGTGATTCCCCTATATTTGTCTTTCCTTCCAACCAAAAGAGATTTCCTGGGACTTCAGTGCTGAACAAAACAGAGTTAGCTCCCTATGGCCTATTTCCCCCATTAATAACAATTAAAAATTGTGGACAAAACACAAAATGTGACTAATGGAAGACTCCAAAAAGCAAACAAGAACAGGTAGTTTGGGGAGAGAAGTAAACACTTGAAGAATGATCAGTAAAGTGATGCGTTTACTATTTTGTTTTTGTTTTGTTTGCCCTTAACTCAAGGGTGGTGAATGTCCCAGAACTATGCCATGAGTATGGACAACGAGAAATTGAGTAACCCCCTTTCTAGGCAGAGGACTGAGAGAATGGTCTGGAGAATGTAAGGAAAATCCTTATCTTCTTTTCTTTTTTTTTTTTTTCCTCTCCAGGCCTTGCTTGAGATGATTACTAAGTCACAAAGTTGAAGTGTTGTAATGATATGGCACTCACTTCAAACCCTGAGGCAGAAATAATTCCCATGGTTCTTTCTAGAGTTATCAAGGAAAGGGGACTTGTGGGACCAAAGTGTGTGTAGGGATCCTGATTATTTTTTCTCTCTGTCTTACTTTACTCTAATTTGGCATCAGTTGTGTGGAATTCCACAACAGGCCTAAAACCTGTGTATTTTGTTTTTTAAAAAGTGTTTATTTATTTTGAGAGAGAGAGCAAGGGAGTGGCAGAGAGAGGAGAGAGAGAATCCCAAGCAGGCTCCATGCTTCAGTCCAGAGCCCAACACGGAGTTCCGTCTCACAAACTGTGAGATCATAACCT
Organism: Cryptoprocta ferox; assembly: GCA_028646485.1. Taxonomy (NCBI): domain Eukaryota; kingdom Metazoa; phylum Chordata; class Mammalia; order Carnivora; family Eupleridae; genus Cryptoprocta; species Cryptoprocta ferox. The sequence continues at coordinate 226,552 of JAQQST010000096.1, read as the reverse complement.
GAGCCGAGAATGTGACCTGAGCCAAAATCAAAAGTCGGGCGCTTTACTGACTGAGCCACCCAGGTGCCCCAAGAGAAACCCCTGTATTCTCGAGAGGGGAACTAGGAAAACAGGCATCTTGGAGCTGGAGACTGTGGGGGAAGTCCCAGATAGTAACATATGGAAGAAGCGGGTTCTACTGGCCATGACCCAGAGTAGGCCTTGAGTGGTGCATATGTGGGGTAGACCCAAATAGCACAGCAACCATTTGGAACACTGAACTGATATTAGAACCACTGCTCACAACAGGCAAGGAAGAACTTATGATTTGAACCTAAATGAATTGATTGCCTGCTAAAACAACCAGCCAACCAACCAACCAATCAATCATTCACCAGAGAACTTGAGCAGGATCCGAAGTGAAAATATAATATTCAGAACACCTAGAATCAATTGTTGGTTAAGAGACAATAAACATGAGATAATGTTTATGAGCTGCTAAGAGATGCTAAACCTGAGATAATCCAGATATTGGAATTATCAGACAAAGACTTTAAAACAGTTATTTTATCCATCCTTCATGTGGTAAGGTTAGACACTCTTGAAGTGGATTGAAAGATAGAAGTTTTCAGCCAAGATATACAAGCTATAAAACAGAAGTAACTTAAAATTTAATACAGAAAAGTATATTAATTAAAATTAAAAAATTCATTGAAGAGGCTTAATAGCATAATAGAGATGGCAGAAAGAGAAGAAAGAGATTGGCTGAAATCTTGCCAAATTTGTTTAAAGATATAAAATTATAGACTCACAAAGCTCAGGAAATTCCAAACATGATGAACATAAATTATAGTCATATATATCATCATTAAAATACTTAAAATCAAAGAAAAGAAAAACTCTTAAAAACAAGAAAAAGAATATATTACGTATGGGGAAAATAGTGAGTTGAATGATTGTGTACTTGTCATCGCAAACCATGGAAGACAGAAGATAGTGGAATGATATGTTTAAAGTGATGAAAGAAACCCAGAATATTCTATGCGTTTTTGGGGTGATAAAACTATTGGTATCTTGATTGTGCTGATGGTTGTACAACCATCTGTGTTTTCAGAAGTTAAAGATACGTACATCAAAAAAAGAGAATTTTACTATATGTAGATTACAAATAAATTTAAAAAGGAAATGACCTATACAAAAATCTGTCTGAGAAACTGTGAATACATGCAAAAAAAGGGAATGGCTTTTCCTTCTCTAAAATAAGAGAGAATTTCATCCTTTCTCAATCTTAGAGATGCACCCTTTGAAACTCATACGTGATTTTTTTCTTTTTTAACGTAAATACCTTCTTAGCTGCCATTTGCACATTAAAAATAATATCATTTTGATATATAAAAATGTGCTTTTAATAAATATATCAGTATTAGAAAAAAATAGCTTGCACTATATCATTTTAAAATTTTAGACATAATTATGATTTTTTAAAAATATTCATTTTGCGAGAGAGAGAGAGAGAGAGAGAGCAAGCATGAGTGGGGGAGGGGAAGAGGGAGAGGGAGAGAGAGGGAATCCCAAGCAGTCTCCATGCTGTCAGCACAAGAGCCAAACTCGTGGCTTGATCTCATGAACCTTAAGATCATGACCTGAGCTGAAATCAAGAGTCACCTAACTGCTTCAGGTGCCCCTCATTATTATGATTTTAAAAACAGAGATTAAAGGGACGTATTTTGTACATATAGGTATTATCTGTGGAAGCATAGAAAAATGTCTTGAAACATATGTACCAGTCTTGGAACTATAGTTAACTCTGGGGTTAAGATTTATAGTGTTGGAATTGAGGGGTAAGAGAAGTTTCTTGACCCACTTTCTATAATTTCTGTTTAAATGTTATAATAGCTTTTAAAAATAATTGCATTATCTTCTGTATTTTAAAATAAAAGTTCTGCAATGTTCTTGAAAAGTAAATATAGAGGAAACTCCTACATTTAACTTTTTTTTTTAGTTCCTCCTCACTTCTCCCCTTTGGTATGTATCAAGTATCTGCCTGCTCACAATGAGAGTGAAACACATTACTGAGTCATTGACCTTGTAGAGGACCCTGGGTCTGTTTTATAGCTTAAGATTGTGCATACTTATGTTGTTTACACATAGAGTCTTCATTTTTGTGATTAGTTTCTTTGTTACTATCAGTAACCCTAACCACTTTCATGGCAGTGCTTTGGAATGCAGTGGTGTGGGAAAAGGCAATGAGCTTTGGATGCAGCCCTGGCCCAGGAGAGAATTCCAATTCTTGACCTTACTGTCTCTGAATTTCTCTATCTACTAAGTGATGAAAATAATAGTACCTTTCTTACATATCATCTCATGTAGGACATGAGTTAATCCAGAGTTTGGACCCAGGTATGTCTGTTTCCAAAGGTGAAATTCCCTATTATCACATTACGCTGCCTTCCATGAGGTGCCAAATACATTTTCCAATGGAAATACTGTTGTAAAAACATGATTAAATTCCCTGATTAACCCACAAAATCCCTTCAGAACTCTAGCAAAGAAAGTCATTGGCCAACATTCCTTAAGGTTGGAGACTGGGATGAGATAAAACTACAAAAAATGTGATACCTTATAAAGTACTATCTTAAAACCATTTTCAGGGGTCACCTGGGTGGCTCAGTCTGACTCTTGGTTTCAGCTCAGGTCATGATCTCACAGTTTCATGGGTTTGATCTCGGCATCGAGCCCTGTGCTGGCAGCATGGAACCTGCTTGGGATTGTCTCTCTCCCTCTCTCTCTGTGCCCCTCCCCCACTCGCATTGTCTCTGTCTCTCTCAAAATAAATAAATTAAGGAAAGAAACCTTAAAAAAAACAATTTTCGGGTTTTACTTGTTAATACCAAAGAGCTTTGATCCGTATAGAAATCACATTCCACTCAGAGCCCATGTTCATGGGACCATGATCAAATACTCAAAACTAGTAGAAGACTCCTGGGGTGCCTGGGTGGCTCAGTCGGTTAAGCATCTGATTCTTGATCTCAGCTCAGGTCATGATCTCATGGTTCATGGGATCAAGCCCCGAGTTGGGCTCTGCACTGACAACACAGAGCCTGCTTGGGATTCTCTCTCCCTCTCTGTCTTTCTCCTGTTTGTACGTGCTCCTTCTCTCTCTGTCAAAAAAAAACCCCAAAACTAGAAGACTCCCCGTAAACCCAAATTTCAGAATTGTGCTACATACATGGAAAAACTAGGTTTATAACTATCACACATTGCTTTTGCTATTTTATTCCTGAGAAAGCCTAGATCGTTTCATAAGAAGGCAGACCATACGAAGACTCTGACTGATAAACTAAAGTATGTGGAGACAGGGAGTCATGACCCTTTTTTTTTGAAGGCACACTCTTTGGGGTGCCTGGGTGGCTCAGTTGGTTAAGCATCTGACCTCGGCCCAGGTCATGATCTCATGATTCATGGATTTAAGCCCTGTGTCGGGCTCTGTGCTGACAGCTCAGAGCCTGGAGCCTGTTTTGGATTCTGTGTCTCCCTCTCTCTCTGCCCCTCCCCTGGTCACAGTTTGTCTCTCTGTCTCTGTCTGGCAAAAATAAAATATTAAAAAAAATTTTTAAAAAATGAAGGCACACTCTTTGAGATGACAGTGAGGCACAGGTAGCTATTGCTTTCAAATTGGTATGGCTAATTGTTTGAACAACTCTCTTGATATTCCTAATGCAGGTTTTCACAAGCTGGGACCCTAGTTTTCTACTGATGGATGTGGGATGGGTGGTCCATTAAAACAACAACAACAAAAAGATTTCTGTGGTAAAATATGGTTGAGAAATATTGCATTAGATAATGTAAATGATTTAAAACAGATTAGTGTAAGACATTTTAGAACATTTTGATATGTGAATAAATACTCATTTGCAATCTTTAAGCTGGTGATAGAGTCAGCAGTACTTCCCAAACTTCGTTGATTATGTGGCGTTAAGGTACACCTATTAACATGTCTCAGAGCTACTAATCTGTGAGACACTTTGGGAAATGTCCAAATGTTTAGAAGTCCATGAATGCAGCATATACCCAGTTTTCACACTTTGATGTGTAAGGGTAGGGACCAGGCTGGGAAAATTAATAGGCAGAGGGATTAATTATGTGGGTGAAAGCAAGTAGCAGCTGGGTAGGCAGATCCTGTTCCTTGTCATCAGCAAAGTATTTACAAACCCTCTCTTAGTTCTAGTTTGTAGAAAAATTTCTGAAGTTGGCAACCCTGTTGCTTTTTCACTGTATCACAACTCCAGATGTTCTTTTTCTTTTTTAAAAATGTTTATTTATCTTTTTTTTGAGAGGGGGGAGGGGCAGAGAGAGAGAGGAGAGAGAGAATCCCAAGCAGGCTCGGCACTGTCAGCACAGAGCCCGACGCGGGGCCTGAACCCACAAACTGTGAGATCATGACATGAGCCGAAATCAAGAGTCGGACACTTAACTGACTGAGCCCCAGTCGTTCTTTCTTAGCCCAGCTTCTCAGGTATCTGTGATCACATCCTTTCTGGTTCATTTCTTCAGCCAGGTTTTATTTAGCATCTATTGCATATATTTCGCTGAAATGGGTATTGAAAAGTATGCAAAAAGGGGCACCTGGGTGGCTCAGTCGGTTAGGCAGCCGACTTCAGCTCAGGTCATGATCTCGTGGTTCGTGGGTTTGAGTCCCACGTCGGGCTCTGTGCTGACAGCCTGCTTCTGATTCTGTGTCTCACTCTCTCTCTGACCCTCTCCCACTCACACTCTGTGTCTCTGTCTCTCAACAATAAATAAACGTTAAAAACATTTTTTAAAAGTATGCAAAAAAAAGTAATATACATGTTTGTTGTTCTTGAGCAAATTATCCCATGTGTGAGACAAACTATATCACTCATGCAGCCTTCTTTCTCACTGTGGACAATACAACCATTAGAGCCATGTCCTGGCTCCTGGTTCTTCTCCTCCCCATTCCAATACATTGCATGCCAATTTTGTTCTCAGCCCTTTGGCTTATGCTATTTTCTTGCTTTAGAATGACCCCTTACTCCTTTTTGCCTATCAATAACTGGCCTTCTTGTAAAGTTCAGCTGAGGTTTCCATCTTTTCTCTGCAGCCTTTCCTTATTGCCCTCCTCCAATCTCCTGTTATCCTTTCTTTTATACTGAGGCTTATCACTTACATGTATTTATCTTGCCTTTACAAATCGATTTCAAGTTCTTTACCTAGGAAATGGTTTACATGTGTATGGCTCACAGTACCTAACACAATCCTGGACCCAGAGTAGGTTGATAATAAATACTTACCAATTGATGTACAAAATATGCTTCTGTATTTTCATAGTATTATATAAATGGGGCTGGGGTATAGGCTGGAGGAAAAACAACATTTTAAGCAGGACGACAGATGGTTAAAAACTATTAAGCTATAGTGACATGACCTTAATATTTGAATGTTTTAATTTATTGACTAATTACATTTCCAGAAAAAAATAACACATTTGAAATGGTATTTTGCATAGGTCAAATGTCTACAATTAAAACCTCAGAAAGGATGTACCTACCATTTTCCTCCACATTCACAGTCCTATGACATGCCTTAAGCAATTAGTATATATCCTCAGTCTGATGCCTGCCAAAATATTTCATGTTAGCACAAAGGACCATTTTTTCTTAGAACTATCACAGAAATTAAAACTAAACTTCTGGGCAAGATTAAAAAAGACTACCTTGCCACCTTTTTGTTCATTATGATAGTTTTCCACTTGAAATCAGCTCACCTTGTGATATATAAAAGGACATACAAAGTATGAAATGAAGTAAAATGAAAAATTAACATACATGCAAATGGAGTTCATGCACATCAATTTTAAGCAATAAATAAAATGAGCTGCATCATCTACTTTGGTAGGAGGATGTAGGATACATTATTTTCATTACCAGCTGCTCTTGTAAACAACCCAGTTTAGTTCAATTAGTGCGACTCATTCTAACAGGTCATTAAATCAATATTACGGGCTAACTGAACTGATGAATCAAAAATTTTTTTCATGCCTGAAAGTCACCACATTATGTAAATTCTGTCAGAGGAAAACCTTGATTGACCTGAATCTAACTAACCTGAACCTTCAATTAACAGGATTTTTTTTTAAACCTGCACTTGAATTTTAAAAGAACAAGATAAATGACAAGACAATTTCATATCAAGTATAGTGTCAGTATAGCTGATAATCATAGGCTGTTCCAATGAGTAGGCCTATTCCGTGTGTTTTGAGGAACATTGGAAAGAATTCTAGTCCCACAAATAGCATCCTGTTGATAATGTCTGAACTTCTACCTTGGTTATTCATCTTTGATTGAAAAATGGTGAAATATAGCTTCACTTGATAGGAGAATTTCATAACCTACTAAGTGAGTTACACCTTTTCAGAAGAGTTTATTAGATATTTTCCAACATAAAAGTTCACTGAGAGGCCCATAACAGGTCAGTTTAGGTGAGGTAAGCGTGGGTTGAAGACCAAGGACAGGACAGTATCTAAGAAGGGCACATCTCATATGGCTACCCTATGAGGTTACCTAGTTATCTAGCAGGGAAATATGGAACATGTTCTTGGGAACAGACAATCACAGGAAGGCAGGAAGAAACCAAATCAAACCTTAGAGTTTTCCTGAGGTCAGCTTTACATTTTCTCTTTCCAAAGGGTCCTACTACAGCATTTTCTGTAATTTCTTTAAAACTTTATTTTGCTAAGTATAAATTACTGCATTTCACTATAGTGAAGGGCATCTGGGAAGTAAATTTTAAGTTGACATTTTCTGGGGTTCCTGGGTGGGTCAGTCAGTTAAGTGTCTGATTTCTGTTCAGGTCATGATCTCACGATTCGTGAGTTCGAGGCTCACATCAGACTCACTGCTGTCAGTGAAGAGCTTCCTTTGGATCCTCTGTCCCTCTCTTTCTGCCTCTCTCTCTCTCTCTCTCTCTCTCAAAAAAAAAAAAACAAATAAATTGATATTTTCTTTTCCAGTGAGCTTTTGTGCATGGTAACTATAGGGAACCTCCCCCAAGAAAAAACTCAAGTTCTTGGAGAGAACATAGACATAGAGCCAAGCTGCCTCTTGGCCTTCGATTCTGAAATGTCTCTAGACATTAGCCTCCCTTAAAACAGAACAAAATACCAAATAACATCAGTCATAGCGAAGTTAGAGAGGCCATTCATTCCAGCCAGCTCCAGTTAATTTAGAAACAATTTCTCTATCTACAAGACTATTATATTCGCCTTTAATTTTCACTACAACAATCTGAGCTTTGGCAGTACCACGTAGAGACTCCCTTGGGCATGGGGTGGGGCATATAACTCAGTAAAACTTTGTCAGACTGGAGATGCTAATGGTACTTTTAATACACTATAATACACTAGTACCTTAGATTCAAGGTAAAAGTTTTCATAGAATCCACGTATTCTTTTTCTTTTTCTTTTTTCAAAATAAGGTATGATGTCAAATGGAAAAAGTAAAAGAATATGTATTTATAGAATAAACTGTAATTATAATCAGAAAAAAACATTCAGGGAGAAGATGAGTTATACAGGACCTGCTTTGAATAACTGTTAATTAATTAATTAATTAATCATATAGCTATTGAGCATCCGTGATGTACAAGCAACTATGCTAAATTGGTGATTTGTCTATGATCTTTTCCTGTACTCCATTAGATATTCCCAGAGTAAAAGCCTTCGGTTCTAAAGTATTTAAGGTTTATTCTGAGAGCAATGGGTTTTAGGCATGGAATGGCATCACGAGATTCACACATTAGAAGAGATTTTTCTTTCTTCTTAAAAAATTTTTAATGTGTATTTTTGAGAGAGAGAGAGAGAGAGAGAGAGAGAGAGAGAGAGAGAGAATGTAGTGCGTGAGCAGGGGAGGGGCAGAAAGAGAGGGCAGAGGATCTGAAGTGGTGTCCACACTGACAGCAGAGAGGCCAACATGGGGCTCAACATCAGGAACCATGAGATCATTACCTGAGCCGAAGTCGGACGTTCAACTGACTGAGCCACCCAGATTTTTCTTATGCTGGAAAATAAATACTTTCAGATGGTAGAAATGATAACATGCAGTGAGCGATTGGGTCTGGAGGGAGGACAGAGTGAAAGAGAGGGCAACCGGGAATGATGTCCAAGTTTCTGGCTTGGAGAATGAGGTTCATGTTGATAATATTGGCTCTCATGATCACCACTCAAGTGTCCATTGTGTGCCAGGCACTCTGTTAGGCACTGCTGTGTTCTAGGGAGATTCTATGTTTCAGTGGAAAACTAGGCTTTGTTCATAGCAGACCTTCAGAGTTATCTACTCCTGCGTGGATGATAGCTATTTTGCAAGTCTGTAGATTGGAGATGACTGATATTAATGCAAAATAATTCTTCTTTATAGACAATAATGCTTGTCTAGAAACAAGCAAATCTATTTCTTTTTTTTATTTTTATTTTTATTTTTTTTAACTTTGTAGTTTATTGTCAGGTTGGTTTCCATATAGCACCCAGTGCTCTTCCCCACAAGTGACCTCCACCAAGACCATCACCCCCCATTACCTTTCCCCCTTCCCCTTCCCCCCTCAGTTTGTTTTCAGTATTCAAGAGTCTC